>APFE031434895.1:49217-97055 GCA_000404065.3 Pinus taeda
TATATTTTTAAAAAATCGCTCCCGGATTCGCTCCCAAACCGGGAGCTTCTGAAAATGGTCGCTCCCGCTCCTGCTCCCGCTCCCGCTCCCGCTCTCGCTCCCGCTCCCAAGTAACATAGCTCTAGGGTATGTGTTAGATCTTCGCTTAAAGACAAAACCCTAGGACTGCGTGTCTTCGCTAAAAAGTAAAAACCCTAATAAGGGTTAGATCAAGGAATTTCTAGGGTTTGTAACTAGAACCCTAGAAGTACATTTTTGAGAAATCATGGAAACCCTAGATTGATAGAATTGTCATCATGCTCTTGTCTTTGTATATTTTGTTTGGTTGTACTTGGTGAGAATTGTAGGCACACAATGAAGGCTATCAAAATTGTGAAAGCAAGATGAGAAGGATGGAAGAACAAAGTAAAGCAAGACTCGTGCTTGATGATGGCTTCTTGATAATTGAATTGAATGAATTTTAATGACTTCCACGAGACCCAACAGTCTAAGGGACCTATACCCCAAACCAAACAAAACATCATAGTCTCAAGTTTCCCTCTAAAACAACCCTTTTGCCATGAATCTTGATCAAGAAATTCGCAGTTTTCTTCCTCAAACAACGTGCTCAAACTGTCCACCTTTAGATTATTTTCAAGTTGATTACGAATGTCCTCATAAGCTGGACATTCCATGATGAAGTGCCATTTAGTTTCAACTGTTCCTTTCTTGCAAAAGACGCAAGTTCTTTCTTCCCACTCTTCCTTGGGAGTTATCCATCTACCTGTTTCGCACCTAAGATGGTGAGATCCGGTCTTTAGCTGCGCATGATGAGCATGATGGAAAGAGGGAGCTGCAGGAACTCTGATAATGTTAAAGCTTCCAATTGATAAGCATATTCCAGGAACACATTGATAATTTAAAGATAAAGCAGAACGTTGTTGCAATGTAGAACATGTAAAGGAATGATTGACTTCAATAGCAAAATTTGACACCTTGATTTAAGACCATTATAATTTGGCAAGTCCGATATTGATGAATTGTTTGAGATATGATTTGGCTCCCTGGAAAAGCATATTGTAGCAGTATATGCAAAGGTTGGAAAGATAGCAGTTGAGATATTTTGTTGGATGATATTGATGTACCTATGACTGCATAATTAGATCATGGAACACATGGATTGCATGGATAGCATTATTGATGGCTTGGATAACCATGAGAGCGGGATTGAAATTGGAAATCTGATATGACCGATGAGATAGAACTTTGTTATAAAGAAGACATGTGCTAGCAGTTGTGAGGAAGCTCAACTCCTTGAAGAAGATATATGAACCAGTTGACGATAAATTTGCATCATGATTGACGAAATCTGGAAAGATCGAAATTTGATATAATGTAATGATATTAGGAGTCTATAAACCCTATCATGAAGATGAAATGTGAGAAAAAGTTGAAGCTCAAATATGATGTATTACGAGATAGGAGCCCTTGTAGCTACCACTAAGATCTCCACGGAAGAACAAGTTGCTGATGCATTTATGAAGTATGAGACCAGCTAAGGATTGTGATGATGTCTCCCTGATTGAGAGGGAGCAAGAAATCTCCTCCATGTTTGAGGAGTAAGGATCTCCTCCCTGATTGAGAGGGAGTGATGGTCGACACCTTATTCTCCATATGTGTCATGCACAAGGCCAAGACTAATCGCCATACGTTTAGTGTGTCATACTGGGAGGGAGAATGGAGGATTGATAAGAATCTGGTACTGGTACTCCTTGAGGATCGAGAATCCAAGATAGGAAGTATTCTTGTGGACTAACACTCTTTGAAGATCTGACAGGGTATCCAAAATAAGAGTGGTCGAAGAGGATTGATATTCTTTGAGGATTGGGAATCCAAGATAAGAATAGTCCTGAAAGGACATGCCTTGTGAATATTCAGATGGGGTATGTGCCTTGAGAGGTTGTGGTGTCCATATGTATGCCTCCCAACATTGTGCTCTAGTCATGTGGAGAGTTAGAGCTTGTCAACTTAAGGCCTTCTTATCTTGTAATTTGATAATGCTGGTTATGATGTTGATGCTTAAATATGGCTTATCAATCTGACTCTTCTTATGAGAATATTTCAATTTGAGAAGTATCCTTGTACCGATTATGGAATTATGATTTAAGAGGGAGTCTTAGAAAATGTAACTAGGTCTGGTCTTCATAATGATCTTTGTACTTATATCATGTAAAAGAAAAAGAAGAAAAAGAAGAAAAAAAATTATTATTATTATTATTTTATTAGATAAGCATGTTCTTCATGCTTCTAGGATTTGTTGAGTCAAAGAGTCAAAGTCTTATTTGAACCTATTGTAAAGAGAAAGGAAAAATAATTTTTAAATATGTAATTTGGGTCAAAAACCCTTCTAGATGCTAGGTTGGCCTTGCCCCAAAGGACATGTTTATTCGCACCCCTATAGACAATATAAATAGAAGATGATTTGAGCCCATTTGGACACACACAATTTGCTCAGTTAGTTATGAAATTTCATACAAGGAGGAGGGCCAAAGTTTGAAGTTGAAGGATTTGTGGAAGTTTTGTCTTATCTTATTGTTTGTTGAACATTTGGTGTTGGTCTCTTGCTGTTGATGGATTTGTTGTACAGAAGGAGGGTCCGACTTGGCATTTAGAAGGTTGGTCATGGGTCTTGGATATCTCACTTTGATTTGATTCTATAAGAAGATTTTTTTTCGAGTTTTTCCCTTAGAGGGGTTTTGCCCTAGCTTGGAGCCTATATCTCGTGTTCCTAATGTTTATATTTGATAATTGTTTGATGAAAGAAACATAATAAAAATTAATAAGAAGCCAACTAAATTCACAAGCAATTACCAAAATAAGAGAAATCTAATATAATTTGCAAGCTTTTTGATTTCTCAACAACTCTTATGTTATTTTAATTCACTTTTCCCCTTTTGACCTTTTTCTCTAATTAAGCACTTTTTCCTCTTTTATTTTAATAAAGTGATTAATTAAAGTCACTTTTAATCTCAAAAAATGATTAACTTGCCTCCATGCGTTCTTCGACCACTGAAAGTCACTTTTCACCATCCCATCCTGTAGCTCTCTTCATCCTTGTTCCAATGAGCTATTACACTAAGGTGTTTCTCCAAATAATCTGCTCCAAATAACATTTTTAGCGTTTATAA
Source organism: Pinus taeda (assembly GCA_000404065.3). NCBI lineage: Eukaryota > Viridiplantae > Streptophyta > Pinopsida > Pinales > Pinaceae > Pinus > Pinus taeda. The sequence continues at coordinate 52,385 of APFE031434895.1, forward strand.
TCAAAACATGCTTGATAGCCCCATTTTACAGAAATAAACACAATGCAATGAAACCACGAATGAACTTTGTGGAATTGACCTTGATGGTGAATTACAACAAGCGAATCCCATCAGACCTCATAAAACTCCTCAAAACCCCTTCCGGCCCTTCGATGACTTAATCTCGTCCTTGTGACAACCATCACAAGCCTCAGAAACCATGTTGAAATATGTAACTAGATTCGGTCTTCATAATATGTAATGTACTCTTGATTCTTGTATGTTGTAAAAAGAAAAGAAAATAATAATTATTATTTTTTATAGCACGAGTTTCATGCTCAAGGTTAATTTACTTTAGCTCAAGCACCCATTGTGTGCTTCTAGGGTTTGTCATATAGTCAAGATGTCAATAAAGTCATTATTGTATGTAAAAGACCCAATTGGGCATCTTGTAACAAGTCAAAAGAATTAATTTGAGTCAAAAAGTGTCAAATTACCTCTTCAAGACCAAGTCGGCTTGACAATGAAGAAGTCGGCCTAATTAGGGTTATTCGTCCTCCTGGAAGGGCTATATATAAGAGACCATTCGACCTCATTTGAAGATCACTCACTCATTCACTGAAGGAAGCAAGAATAAGAAGGAAGAAGGCAACTGAAGGTCTAGAAGGAACAAGAAAGACGAAAATTTCTGATTTTTACACTCTCTCGCATGTGTGAGGAAGGCTAGGGTTTATGCAACTACAAGGTCGAAGTCTTCAAGTCATTAAAGAAGGGTCGAAATCAGAAGAAAGGAAGTCTATTTGGTCACCTACAAGCCTTTGAAGAGGAAGAAGCCCAAGCGAAGGAAAGAGGAAGCATAAAAGAAGGGTCCTTCACTTCCAACCTTACTTGTCCACGACTGCTCCCTCTGGGGCCGGGGCACCTCATGTACCATGACTGCTCCCTCCTATACATTATATACACAGGGATGGGCTTCCCCTTATTTAGCTACCCCTATGCCCCATTATGTGGCCCAGGGCTGCCCCTCTCATTCCCTATTCCATCTCACTTGTTTGTCACTTGCCACCCCCATTAGAAGGGTGTACCTTGGACATACTATCCACTCTAAGGGTTGAAACCACCTAATAAGGTACTTGGCTAACCCCCTTTGGAGCTTGGAGACACTAGCACATGCCAAAGTCCATTACGGAAGGGCATGCCATTATGAAGTGCCCACTTTATTATCCATGGTTTGTAAGCTCTTTTACCTGATTATTCTAATGACTGATTATACTGGAAGCCTAGGGGACGCATTGGATCTTATGTAGGATTGCAGGTGGTTTCCATTTAGGTTTGGCTTCCCTAAATGGGATCTTGACCCCTAGAGGTCCACATTGGCACATGTAGGGTGTGCATAGAGAGCCATGGGCCTCCACAGCAACAGACAACACTCCACAGACTTTCATGGATGTTCAGAGACTAATACCGATCCACTTTTAGAAGATGGTGACATGATTGGTACACTATGCTCAGTAGGCCCCCACAGGAGCCCCACACTCCTGGCAGATGCCCCAACACTTGTACGATGTCATGGAAGCATTCATGTCACCACTTGGACCATTGCAAAGGATCTACAGGCATCTTCGATCCATATGGAGACCCATGGGGTCATTGATGTACCCTCAGACCCACTGAGAGTACCATAGGTCTACTACTTGGAGAACAAGGGGCCACCCCCTTGTCCATCATATTTCGACGAATTTATTTCTCAATATGGCACTTCAAGATGTTATTGAGCCTTTAGAGGGCCCTACGACATGCATACATCATTATTTGGCCCCTTGTGAGGCTTGCTTTTACATTATGAGCTAGTATGGTGGACTTGTCACCATTAGGAGTTATTATTTGCACATTATTTTATCTTCAGGGGCCCATAGGCTAATTCGAACTCATTAGGAGGCTATATATTGATGTTAGATACATTCATTTGTATCATCACTTGACTTGGGATCTCTCTAATCATAGAGAATTTTCACACTTTTTCCTTGGTGGATATTTTTTGGAGATGGATGAATTTTGATGTATGGATTTGGGCTATTTCTCTTGTCTTGGAGCTTTATTGAGCGAATGAAATGTTGGTTGGATATACTCTATAACGTTGTAAGTAAATTTTGATGCTATTATTCTTGTTGCTGCATATTGCTAAAATTAGGGCTAGTTGCTGCATTATCGAAATGTGGAATTGAGCATGTTTTAGCTAATTTAATGTATGGGCCAATGTTATATGAATGAAATGTCCTAGAGATTTAATTATCTCGAGAAGCTTGCATCATTTGCTATGAAGTATAAATGCTTGAAGGTCCTTTTCTTTTTCTCAACATTGGGATCAGTGCCTAGTATCCCCAAGTGAACTAGGCACTGATCCCACAAAAAAGGGTGATCATTTCAACCCCCTTTTTACCATTTGCCCTTCTTCCCCAAGTCTAGACCCATTAGGCTACCTAGGGCATCAATTTCCCAGGAACCCAAGGAAAAAATTCAATCTCCTATAGGCAATTGTGCTGGTGGGTCCCCTCCCTCTCCTCCAAATTGATGCAATTCTAACAGTGGAATCTCTGGGAATCCCAAGCCTTAGCTTTAGGATTGAATTGTGCCTATGCATCCCCAAGGCTAGACCTCAATAGGATCAATTCAACCTTTTGAAGAAAGTATTCTTGTTTGGTCCTTTCCCCTCACCTTGTCTAGGATAGGAACATCATTGGTTGCCTACATTCCATCCTCGAATTTGGGCTGGGTCCACTTGGCCTTGATTTCTAAAAATCTTGAGCCTCTTTCAAAAGGTAAGGCCGACGACGTTATCCAACTCCTGAAAGCTTTTTACTATCAACTGGAAAAATTTCCTCATGATATCGTCATTGTAAGGAGGTATAGGTGAAGTCTACTATATTATCTCATGAAGATAGGAGGCAACTATAAGTCTTACCCCTTCACAAGGATGCTCTAAGAACTTCTGCTGTATCAAGGCAAGCATGGATGGTTTTAGGGCCCAATTTAGACTCCTCCAATTTGATTGATTCACCTTGGAAAGAAGTAAGTCTAATTTCTCCAATTAAAAAAAGGCTTTTACTGTCGCCTTCATTTTCTTTAAATCCGACCTAAGGGCATAGAGCAAATTTTGCTAAAGAATAACATGGATTCCCCTTGAGAAGGTTCTTCTTTTTTGACTTTTTCTCTAGACTATATTGTAGTCCATTGAGGTATTGTTATGCTGATTTAAGAGGCGTCTTGAAAACTCCGTTATTCAGTAGCTTCGATAATTTGAACCAACAATAGTACATACATTACTCATACAACGATATCTATCTCTTGCCCAACTGTACATTGATGATTGGACAACAAACATACAAAAAAGTGAGCTCTCTACAAAACTTTGTCACCAACCCTAGCAGGCAACAACAACAAGCTCAACACCTCATTGCCCAACCTTAATGACAACAAACTCTCTCAGCCATAGGAACAATACTCTCAAATGCAAATTCATTCAAACACTCATTAAGGAGTCTTTTCATAACAGAGTATACATGGCATCTAGGCTCATAGACATTGATAGCAATGCAACTCAAAACCCTTTTCTCTTTGTGGCATGCACATACTCAACCAATATGTACTCTCCTCATGACAATCAAAAGTATATAGAATCTTCCATTACTACAATAGGATATACATATCATAACACATATTAGCTTACAAGGCCATACACATGGCATCTCTCACTCAGCCAACTCGTACTCTCATACTAGACTCACACTCACCATTACAATGCCTTGGCACCGATACAAATTCATGATAGTAACATAGACACTTCCACTATGACCATACCTTGCAGGACTTAAACTTTACAAGACTTACGTAGAAGATACACCAATAAAACCCTATACAAGCATAACTCACAAAGATGTCACCCTTGCAACACTAATAACATTAGTCATTCACAGCTACACAAATTTTGTCTCTGTCATTAGCAAGCTTCAACACAGCCACATAGCACCTCTAGTCCTTGCAAAACAAAACATGTAAGGTACAAGTGTGATGTACTCCAACAAACTCTGCTATAGGTGTACTTCTTCACAACACTCATATATGTTGATCTTCTTTGAAAGTACATTTTGACAGATTGCACCACTGGTAATGCACTCAACCTCTATGCTTTGTCATTATAGATTCAGGCGAATCTCTATGGAAGCTACAGGCATCATCTCATTGCACTCTTCCTTTTCTGTGGCATCAAAATGCACATAGTCTTGTCTATTCGCACTCTGCCATCTTCCGCAAGCATGAACAATTGCAATTATGCATAGCACACTCATAGCTACAGAGGCTATGCATTACTTTTTTCTCATCGCACTGTGTAAATATTTTGGCTCAATTCACACTTTGTTACATCTCCAATCATACCACAATCAGAAACTTAATGCACAGGTAACTCATAAAACACGTGATCAACTTCTGATCGCACGACTACAGGAAATTGATATTTCACTCCTAGATCTAGAATTGCGGCTTGATCAATTATAAACTCCACCTTTGTTGTAATTCTCAGATTGCTCATTAGGACCCTTTGTGCACTGTATATGCCTGCACATGAAGCTTTACTCCAACACACAACAATCACCAACAAAATCAAATATATCGCTCCACAACCGCATACACACAACACTATGCTCCTAACTTCCCAGACTCCAAATTGCTACCCTAAACTTAGGTCGATTCATGAACTGGTGTGTTCATGAACAACAACATACAACACTCCATTGGTAGCTTCCATGCAATCAACGATGCACACTAGGCAACCATTACACAACAACTCCTCGATCTATACTCATGTGGTCGTGATAACCTGTCGAATCCCCTAGACATGATACAACCGCTACCTAAAATTCACGAGTTCAATTTGATGGCATTGATTCCCCTTAATTCATGCATTAGTAAACACTGGATCCATGAGTTGCATGTTGTTTTGGCTCCTCTCTGCGTGGTCGACTAGGGATTCGACCCTGATCCTGCTCAGCTTAAGACTCTGCGACAATAAGAATCTAGGCAGAAACTCAACCTAATCTTGGCAGTTACAATCCAATCCAACACTCTATGATGTATGCCGCCAATTCTTGGCCTCAGTAGGCAGCTCTCTGAGCAAGGATAGTATCATGCCCCCTTTAAATGCGCTGATTCTCGACCTTGACTAGAGATTGGCCTTGGACCTTGTTATTACTTAGTCTATCCCTCACACTGACTATAAAGTCGATCTGGCGCCACTTATTTCACAAAATACTTGCAACTATCCTCAGATCAAATGTCGGACCCTTCATGCGATTCTATAATTGATTTGGCAACAACGATCACGGTCCATGTTATCACTTAGAAATCTCCCTGGCTGTGGAAGGAAATAACTGAGGTAACCTCTAACCAATCTCTTGAATTGAAAGCTGGCCCTTTCAGTCCGAAGGGGCATCCCTTCTATAACTCAGTCAAAATGACTGGTTATGTACTTAACACAATGACTAGATCTGCTGTAATAGGGTTTCAAAAATGTTGTAGGGTTTGATATATTTCTATTGGGCAATGGAGTCAAATGTTTGGTTCAACATGGAGGCAAACTAAAATCTTCACAGTGGCAGGATAGCTGAAAATTGAAATACTTTGAGATTTCAAATAGCTGAGATGGAAAGCAGAATAGGAGGGCAAACAATATACTTATAAGAGAATCACAATGATGAATTCTACAAAGCATATATCAGAAAGCTATGGATGACTGAACATATAAACTAAGCATAATAAATATGAGTTTTGTTCATTTACTCTTATCAGTCATAGAAGAACATGCATGTGACAACATAGAAAGGAAAACAGAAACAGGAAAACACATACCCAAACTCTCTCAACACAAGAGTCACTACTGCAAAATTAGTCTTCCTTTATTAAACCTTCAGAAAATACACAGGGCACAATAGGTTTCTGATAGAAAACCCAACCCTTTCCATTCTTCAGTCTGTCTTTATAGAAAAGACGAAATAACTACAACAAGCTTCTAGCAAAACTTAATTACAAAACTTAAAAATCTAAAAATAATAACAACGTACATCTCAAATATATGCATATAAAACTTTCTAATCCTATTTGCATCTAAAGATAATGTTGTTGCTGGAGTCATTGCTGGAGATAAGGAACAACAAGTTGAATTTGATGAGGTGGCATCCAAGTCACTAACTGTCCATAAACTTTTTTCTCATGAAATCCTGAAAAATAGGGTCCAGTGATCCCTTCGAAACTCCAAATCCGTGACACCTGTTAGAAAACTGTGAGAGGTTTTTCTAGATGGGTCCCTTGTGGATAAAAACCTCTTTCAGTTTCGTAAAATTCATTCTCATTTGACCAGGATCTGGTTTTGAAAATAGTTACTAAAACAGTATTGTAAAATCCTGAAAAACAACCTTTCAAATTTACATTCGAATATTCCAAACTCTAACACCTGTTAGAAAACCTAGAGAGGTTTTTCTATATGGGTCCATTGTGGACAAAAAACCTCTTTCTGTTTCGTAAAATTCATTTTCATTTGGTTGGAAATCATTCCCAAAATTACTGTGCTATACAGGAGAAACATAGTTTTTTAACTGGCCATTTTTACAGAAAAATGCTTATAAGTCCGTTGTCATCTAGTCAACTGTTTAGCTGGAAAATAGAACAGGTCCCTCTGTAGATCATCATCGTTGTTTCAACAAAACAGGTCCCTCTGTAGATTATCAACACTGCTCCTGGATGTCTTCTGCTGCTCTGTGATTTTTTCTGGAAAAATTGCTGACAGGCACGCTGTCGGCATTTCCCTGTAGGTTTCTTTTACTAACCAGTATGCATAACTTTGCTCAAAATAGCCTGGCATATTAGCTGAGGGTACTAGCAGCCTCAAGTAACACATCCAACTTGTCTAATCTCTGCTTCTTGTTCTGTCTAGTCTCAATTGAGCTTTGCTTTGGCAACCTGTTTATTTCAATTAAAATGCGCTGTCAGCATTTTATAAAAATTTAAAAAACGAAGTTCATTGTGATAACAGTCCACATGATAAACTAATTGTGACCTGTTCTGCTGGGTGGAACTTGGTTCTACTAACAAGTGGGATACCTTGGCGTCTGGAACAATAGGAAATTAGTTCTTTAGAATTGATCTCCAATCTGCAAACTTATAGTATGAAATCCAATGAAAGGTCTGCAATTTAAAACCCTCACCTTGGCGTCTGGAACAATAGGAAATTAGTTCTTTAGAATTGATCTCCAATCTGCAAACTTATAGTATGAAATCCAATGAAAGGTCTGCAATTTAAAACCCTCACCTTGGCGTCTGGAACAATAGGAAATTAGTTCTTTAGAATTGATCTCCAATCTGCAAACTTATAGTATGAAATCCAATGAAAGGTCTGCAATTTAAAACCCTCATGCTGGCAGGATGCACAACTCTAATACCACTGTAATATCCTGTTTGGATATCTCATTAAAATGTTTGAAATTTTTCTTTAGAAAATCACGCTGAGTTTTATCCAGAAATACCATGAAAATTCACCAATTTATATCAGAGAAATTGCCAGCAAGTAACATATCAAACCCAGAATTTAACAAGTGCTGCAACTCTGACAAATTAAAAATAAAATACTGCAATTATGTATACAACACGAGACAAATTCAACAAATCTCTGCCATATTATATTAATATAAAATTCTATATTGCATGTCAGGATAAATAGCTGGAAAATAGCTATGGGGTGATGGCCTTCCAAATATCTCCGGCAATACAGCTGACGGGCTCCAAACAAAAACTGGTCCCAGTAAGCGCACTTATGAATTCTGAGTGAATTCACCAAGGGATTGGAAGAGATAGGTTTTCGTCCATTCTCATCAATTCTTAGATAATAAATACCCAAGGATTTTCATCCTAGGCACAATGAACAGTAGCTGAGGACAACTCCCCAGTCTTGACAAAGACAGATGAATAACTTTGGATGATCCAAAAGGCTAGCTTCCCTGCCTTTTCTGATGGGTCCCTCTCCAATCTTCTAGAAGCATTTTTATGTTATTATTTTATTTTTTATTCTAAAAGCTCCTCTTTTAATTTATCTAAGTGACTTTATTTATTTTAAGTCACTTTTCCCCTTTTTGGCCTTTTTCTCCAATTAAGCACTTTCCCCTTTTTTATTTTAATAAAGTGATTGATTAAAGTCACTTTTAATTTGGGAAAATTATTAACCTGCCTCCATGCTTTCTTTGGCCACTGAAAGTCACTTTTCACCATCCCATCCTATTGCTCTCTTCATCTCGGTTCCAATGAGCTATTACACTAAGGTGTTTTTCCAAATAATTTACTCCAAATAACACCTTTAGAATTTATACTTAAAACATGCTTGATAATAACTCTGTTTTACGGGAATCAACGGAATGCAATGGAACCACTAACGAACAATGTGGAACTGACCTTGATGGCGAAATACAGCAAGCGAGCCCCATTGGACCTCATTAAACTCCTCAAAACCCCTTCAGGCCTCTGGTAACGCAATCTTGTCCCTGTGACTTGGTTGTCACAAACCCTAGAAACCCATCCTAACCGCTTCATAAGGGAAACTGAAAATGGGGAAATTACAAGTTTCGTGTGTGGAGGAGAAAATCAAAGATTTGTTTTTCAGCCATTGGCGAGGATTTCAACAGTAGTTCAGCAAGGAGAAGGCAACTAGTCTTTAGCAACGAGAAGGCAACTAGTCAGCAGCAATGAAAAGGGCAACCATACAGCCCAGCAGAGGAGGCCACACTGTTCTACAGATTTTAGAGCAGTCTGCCTCGATTTTTGTGCAGACAGAAATTTCAGGTTTGCTGTTCATTTGATTAATTTTCTCAGAGCCATTTTCCTTACAAGGGAGCTCTTGTAAGTTCTGAAGATAATTTGAAGTTATGAATTGAGGTAGAAGAGCAGAAATAATTGTGCACTGTGTGTTATTTTTTTTTCTCATTTTTCGATGCATGCAAGAGTTAAGAGGACCAACAAGTAACTTGATGTGATCTGTTTGTTTAGATGGTTGGTTTTAAGATAATTTAACCTGCTAAGGAAATCTCCCAAATGATCATAAATTTCTGGGTTTTTCAATAACTCTTTCAGTTAGAAACTTAGACATTTTCTCAAACATGTCACCTGTGCATTGCTGTAGGTATTTCTGAGTAGTTTTAATTTCCCAAACAGTGATTTTTAATGGTCTAATGTCTCTAAATGTTGATGTCCAACTTCAGCATATAATAGCAAGTAATTTTTATGAGAATGAACAACACAAATCAGAATATAGAATGCACCTTCTTTTATTAAAATATCAATTCACAATAACAGAGCATTTATTCATCAAAGTTCAGCACTTTAAACATATATATAGCAGAAGTATAACTCAGGAATAGACACACAATGGAACCTGGTTACAATATGCAGCTGGTTCTTTCACCCTGGATGCACAAACACATGAAATGCTGTCATGTGTAGCAGCCCAACTCGCCCCCCTCACCTTCAGACTTTGCTTCATTCCACACTTAAACTCGACCACCAAATTTCTGAGTGCAATTGTTCTCCTGACCTCTGACTTAATACTTCAGCTTGGCATCACCATTCAAGTGGCTGTACCACTCAGAATCGTATTACGCTGCTGTGAAGAGAAGAAGGGTACGACTTATTTGACTATCACCAAGAAGGAATGTAACCCCAACTCTGCTCCAGCACACACAGAGACCTGTCTCTCCTTCTTCCAGCATGGAACCACGAGATTAGTGTAATGACCCCAGTCATTCTGCAAATATGTTAATTGTCCCGATCATCGTGCACTCGTGTAGATATGGTAAATGTTGTCTTGGTTACCTTACATAGCCATTGTAATTACCTTGTTGGTCAGTTTTGTAAATAGTGGAAGTGGTGAATATACATTTAGTAAATATTGCCTACATTTTGAAAATGATAAATATATATATGCCTCCTTGGTCACTTTTATACATTCCTCCTTGGTCAATTTACAACAGTGTGAATACTGGTTAAAATGTCCAAATTTCATAAGCATTGTAAAGTGTATGTATATATATTATATGTGTAAACCTTAAGTAGTGAGGAAAATCATCTTAAAGGTAGCACATAGATACATGCTGCCCATGGTAAACCTCATGAAAAGCATTGTAAAAAGAAAATATCTGATAAATTGCAGGCAAGGGAAAAAAAAGGTCCTAATGGCACAAAATGGATTGGTCCTCAAGAATGACAGGCCAATCACCATTAAAAACAAATCTAAAAACCAAGGACGGGGGCATTTTTTGGTTGGTCCAGAGGAGCTGGGCCAGGCTGGACTCTAACCAACCAGAGGGAGAGAGAGGGAACAGCAGAAAAGAGGGAGAATTGAGTTGGGAAAGGAGAAGGGGAAAAAGGAACAAAAAAAAATATCAAGGAGAGAACAGCAAAAGTGGGGAGGGAGTGGAGGAGAAGATGCAGAATGGAGGGAGGCAGCAAGTTGCTGTTGGGAGATAGAGGTGTGGGTATGGATTGTGTGTTATGTGTGATATCAAGGATGACTGCCAGGTAAATAGCACCTCAGTTCATAACTCTTGGTATCACGCTCTTGAGTTAAGTGTGCATAGTTGAATCTGTTTGTATTCCAGATTGCAGTGAGTTTAATCCATTGTCAAGGCCACTGTCAATAATTTTGTGGTTGGGCAAACCACTGCGAATAACACCTCGTGGATACAGATTCTCATGGCTGCAATTTCCTGTACGCTTGCATAAACCATACGATTGCGGTGATTGGGTAAGATCCTGTTGATGAGACTGTGTTTACCCCTTTTTCTAGTTGCAAATTATATGGTAGTCTCCATGTATGTGTTGGATATGGTTTTGTTTTTGTGCCTGCAAAGAAATGCTGCAAGGTGGTCTCATAGTTGTGATATTGTAACTTTGAAGACCGTTTGACCTTACTATAATGAGATAGGCATACCAGGTTAATTGTAACTTGGGATAAAGTTTGTGATACACATACTCATGGAGACAGGTTTCTAAAGTCCCCCAAAAAAATTAACTGAGGGTGGAGGCTCTTATCTCTGGAATCCCTCAGCAGCTAGTGGGTGGAGGAAGTGGCAGCCCTGGACTAGCCTTCCTTGACCAAGAGTACTCAGAGTTCAGTAGAGATATCACAGCAGCAGATTCAGGGTGGAGGAAGACCTCTGGAGCACCCCTGAACTTAATGAAAATGGAGGATTTTCTTCTTTTTCTGCTTTCCTCTGGGGTCCCTCATGGGCTAGTGGGTGGAGGTGACCTACCTCTGGAGTCCCTGGACTGCCTCGGATCTGAGTACTTTAATACCAGAAGGGTGGAGGTGGGTTAGACCTCTGGAATCCTTGGTATATCTGATAGCATGGTCATTCAAAACTTTCTTCACAAGCTAGGAGGTGAAAGCTGCATGAGAAAGTAAATAGCAGCTTGTCTATGGTTGGGTGGCAAATTTATGTTCCTGTTCTGATGCTCATCACAGTGAATATGTGATTTCCTTGGGAAAAATTCCACAGTAAGTTTTACTGACTTGAGAACGTTTAATGTAGGATGGATGGCTTAGTTGCGGTTAACATCTTGGCTAAGATGCTGGATACATAATTATTGTTCTCCTTCCATAAGTTCTGTTACATCAGATGTACCGAGTATATATATATATATGTTTACAAAGGAAGTCATGGCATGAGTTGTTGAAATGTGTAACTAGGTTTGGTCATCATAAATATGAAATGTACTATTGATTCTTGTATATTGTAAAATGAAAGAAAAATTATTATTGTTATTTTATAGCATGGGTTTCATGCTCAAGGTCACTTTATTTAGAGGTCAAGCACCCATTGAGTGCTTCTAGGGTTTGCCCTAGGATCAAGAAGTCAATAGAGTCATTGTCATATAAAGAAGACCACATTGGGCACATTGTAACATGTAAGAATAATTAATTTTGTCGGAAGCCTATATATAGGAGGGAACTCGACCTCCTATGGACACTTACTCATCTACTCATCATCTAAGCAAAGGAGAAGCAAAAGAAGGCTAGTGAAGGAGGAAGAAGGATGAAAGATGAAGGCTTGTGTTATTTCTCTCTCTCTCTCTCTCACGTGCGAAGGAAGGCTAGGGTCTTGCTGCTGCAAGGTCAAACTTGAAGTAATTACAGAAAGAAGGTCGAAGGAAGGTCTATTAGGTCACCTACAAACCCTAGAAGAAGGGGGAGCCCAAGCGAAGGTCAAAGGCAGCCTTGAAAGCCCTGGAATTGCTCACATGTGCGGAAGCAACAACTGTTGCAGTGGCCAAAAATTTCAGACTTGCAATGGAGGCTGAAATTCTGTAGCTTGGGGTTGAAGTTGTGTTGTTGGAAGAGATTTGACTGGGTTTGACTTGGATAAAGGAAGCACCTCATTAAGAAGGTTTGACTTGGTCTTGGAAGGGTATTGGTCTTGGTCTATAGGCCTTGAATTTGTCATTTGAAGAATCTATAAGAAGAGAAGAGATTTGTGGGTTTTCCTCTCAAGTGGAGAGGTTTTCGCCTTGGCTTGCAACCTACATATTTTGTTCTTGTATAATATTGATCTTCTTGTTTTGGTAGTTGTTTGATGATAAGAACAAACATAATAATAAGAGAAGAAGCTAATAATTAAGAAAAGTAAAAAGACATCACAAGCAGTTATCAATTTTAAGAGAAATCACCCTATTTGTTGCCATATAAATTTCTCAACATGGTATCTAAGGTTGACTAAGGGCATGACGAAGATCACTACATCATTGAAGAAGTCATTCTCTATGATGGCAAGCCACCTGAAGCAAGGAATCAAAGCATTTTGGAATCTCCTATTATCTGTGAAGAATCGTATGACCAAGACTTTTACTACAAAAGACGAAGTATTGTTCTCAGCACTTACTGGTATGTTTGAAGATGAAAATATATGGGTTATTGACAATGGAGCATCCAAGCATATGACAGGTGAGCACAAACAATAAAGATGTTATCAAGAGGAAAATATTCCTATTCTATTGAACTTGGTGACAAGAAAAGCTATCCTGTAAGAGGAATTGAATCAACCTCATTGGAGTTGGAGAATGGAGGAAACATTCATCTCAACAATATCGTATTCGCACCAGGTTTGCAAAAAAAAAATACTTTCAATTTCGTGTCTAGATGATAAGGGAGATAGAGCCTCTTTCATAGATGAAAAGGTTGTAGTATGGATACAGATTCTAGCATCAACAATGCAAAAGTCATTGGAATTCGTGAAGGAAGACTCTACAAATTGCTAACACCTCTCTCTCAAGCATTATTTCACACTGAAGTAAGTCTTTGTGAACTTTGGCATCGAAGGTTTGGGCACCTTCACTACAAAATCTTACCAACTCTAAATTCAATGGTGAATGGCATCCTTGAACTCAAGGAGGATCATGTTGGAGTGTGCATTAGGGAAAATTTTTAAGAGACCATTTGGAAGCAGTGCTTCAAGGTCAAAAGAAATCCTGGATCTCATTCATTTTGATGTCTACGAAGTCTCTTGGAGGTCATCTATACTATGTAACATTCATTGATGACCACTCAAGGAAAACTTGGATCTATTTGCTGAAGTCCAAGGATGAAGTATTCAACAAATTTCAAGAATTCAAAGCTGAAGTAGAGAACCTTACAGAAAGAAGGATAAAGGTACTAAGATCTGACAATGGAGGAGAATACACATCTAAGGAACTCATAGCTTTGTGTAAGGAGGTTGGGATTAAGAGGGAGCTAATAGTCCCATATCATCCTGAGCAAAATGGAGTTGCCGAACGAAAGAATTGATCAATTGAGGAAAGTTTTAGAGACATGTTACATGATCAAGGCTTGCTGAAATTTCCGTGGGGTGAAGCAACAAAGACTGTTGTCTACATTCAAAATCAAAGTCCTCATAGATCCCTAGACAACATGACTCCTGAAGAAGCATTCACTGGGAAGAAACCAAATGTCGACCATCTCCGAATATTTGGTTGGTTTGTCTACATTCACATTCCGAAGGATAAGAGAAAGAAGTTGGATCCTACAAGCATGAAGGGTGTATTTGTTGGCTATAGTAATTCTTCTAAGGCATATAGTTTCTACATAAAGGAAGGACATAGAATTGAAGTAAGCCGAGATGTGATCTTTGATGAAAGTATTGCATTCAAGAAATCAAAGGACCTCCCGATTGTCTCTGATGATGAAGAACTTCCAATATTCGAAGAAGAGTGCACTAGGGAGGAAGAGGATACATATCATGAAGAAGAAGGTCCTAGTGAACATGTGCAAGAAGTCATCATCCCTAAAAACAAAAAAAATACCTAATTGGTTGAAATCTACTCTTCTAGACGCGGAAGGACATGGAGTAGCCAAAGGTACGTTCAGGGAAAGTAAGAAGCCTAAAAGATATTTAGGGTATGCAACCTATATGACAAAGTTAATCGAGGCAAAACCATCCACCTTTGAAGATGCTGTGAAACATCAAGAATGGAAAGATGCTATGAATGAAGAATACCAATTGATAATGAAGAATGGAGTTTGGGAAATAGTTCCTAGGCCTAAAGACAAATCTATGGTAATTTCTAAGTGGCTCTACAAGATTAAACATGCAACAAATGGAAGCCTTGATAAATATAAGGCAAGATTTGTGGCTAGGGGGTTTTCTCAACAAGAAGGCATTGATTATGAAGAGACATTTGCACCTACAACTAGGTATACAACAATACGATTGTTGGTCCCTTTGGCAACATCAATGGGATGGAAAATCCATCAAATGGATGTCAAGACAACATTCTTGAATGGCACTATTGATGAAGAAGTCTATATAGAACAACCCTTGGGATTTGAAGTAAAAGACAAAGAGACTCGTGTCTGCAGAATGAAGAAGGCAGTTTATGGCCTCAAGCAAGCACCAAGGGCTTGGTATGCTAGAATGGACACATATTTGCAAAGATTGGGCTTCTCGAAGAGTTTTGCAGATCTGAATCTCTATATCAAGGTTGCGAAGGATGAGCCGATAATCATTCTTTTATATGTGGATGATCTTCTCATGACAGGTGTAGAAGGTCATATTCAAGAGTGCATGAAGCAACTGGGAGCAAAATTCGATATGAAGGTTCTAGGGTTGATGCACTATTATTTGGGGTTGGAAGTATGGCAAGGACTTGATGAGATATATCTAGGTCAAGGTAAATATGTGATTGAGATGCTGAAAAGGTTTTACATGATGGATGGCAAACCTATGACAGCCCCTATGGTCACAAATTTAAAAAGGCTGAGAAGTTCTGATTCAAGCCATGTGGATCCGACTAGATATAGAGAATTGGTTGGCTCTTTGATGTACTTGGTGAATACTCTGTTGGAAATACTAAGAGTGGGGTGAATCAATATTTCTTAGCAATTAAAACTTTTTAATCTTTTTTTAGAGCATTAGTTAATTTTTAATTATTGTTATTGTTCTTTTTTAGATTGTTAGTTTTTGTAGCATCTAAGGTGTTCTAGTCTCGAAACGTTGTGGAGAGGCTAAAACACGAGATTTCTGTAACCCAGAAATCGTTTTCGGGATTCCATCTAGAAGTGTCTCAATTAGATTATTAGCCGATTTTTAAATATTTCCTAAGTCGAAACTTAGGGAATTTGGTTAGTTAATCAAAATTAATTGAGATAAGGTGTGAATCATCTAGAAACTCATACAAATCGACTGGGAAATAGTCTGGGCCCTTGATTAATATACTGATCCACTGGGAAATAGTCTGGGCTCTTGATTGAGTTTTAATCTTGGCCGTTGGAGGTCCAACAAAAGATTATAAGAAGTCGATGGGTAGATGGAGAATACACTTGAGGGGTTCGATTTCCTTGGTTGTTCGATTTCTAGAGAGCATCAACAGTGGTTGGAAAGCTAGAGAAGGAAGCAGAGACAAAGAGGGGCAGGGACAGTGCGTTTAGAGGAAATTTTTTCTAGATTTGGGGAGCACATTGCAGAGAGGCAGAAGAACCATAATGAGGCTGATGCAGGGGTTGCGCAGAAGCCATTAGAGGCAGTTTGATTTTGCTAGAGAGAAGCCGAGTTTTAGTTCCAGAGGAAATCATTAAGGGATTTCTCGCTCAACCCAGTGGGAGAGGGGTGGGTGGGAAAGGGTTTTAAAAGGCCGGAAAGGCAATTTCTCAGCCAAGGGCAGACAAGACAACTACAGGAGCAACTGATTCAAGCTGTGCGTGGGAAGAGATTGCACAAGGAGTTTGGATGACTCACTTAGAGCTGTAGCCAGAGCCCGAATTTGCATGTGGGTGAGGAAAATTCCTCACTAGATTTTTGCCAATATTTTTCTCTGTAGGATTGCCAGATTTCGACATCCAGTTGTACCCAGAATTTCTCACTGCTGCATAATAATAAAACTCTCATTTGCTGCACCGGTTTTCCTAAGTTGGGTTTTTCCTGGGACATTTGTCCAAAAATAACTGTGTTAATTATTGTGTGTGTGCTAGAATTTTCTTAGTTTCCAACGCTATTTTCTTCTGCAATTTTATTTGTAAAGGTTGCAGTGTGAATTATTTGGTATTTGTTGTAGCAGATAAATTGTTAAATTAATTAACAATTAGAAAAATAATTTCTAGTTAGTGCAACAGGATTTCAAACTTGAAATTTTCACATGGCCACATTCAACAGGAAAATGTACCACAAAATGCAAAAGATGGCTAGGAAAAACACATTTAGCGCATGGGCAAAAGCCAATACATGAGCTCTACCCCATAATCATGGCCATCACCTTGGTTCTATGAACCTCCTTCATCATAAAGGAACCCATGATTGCCCAACCCTTGGTGGGCAATGAACCGCCTTACCTTAAAAGGGGGTAGTCACTGCTATATCTTATGCATCATGCTCTTACCCCTTAAGCCCCGAGCAATTAATCAAAGAAAATCATGAAAAGGCAAAATGCATATAAAGAAGGGTGGAAAAATCAAGGCCAGGGCACCTCATGTACCACGGTTTCTCCCTCCTATAAATTATAAACCCAAGTGTGGGCTTCCCTTTTATCAGCTACCCTTGTACACCAACATGTGGCTCAGGGCTGCCCCTTCTCATCCCTTACTTCATTCACCTATTTGTCACATGCCACCACCTTTTTAAGGATGTACCTTGAATATATTATCCTGTTTAGAAGTAGAAACCACCTATAGTATTCTTGGTTAACCCCATTTGGAGTTTAGGAGACATTGGCACATCCCAGAGCCCATTATGAAAGGGCAGACCATTATGAAGTCTCCACCTGTGGTCAATGATTGGTAAGCTCATTTACTCGATTTCTCTAATGACTTATTGTACTGGAAGGTTAGGGGACGCATTGGATTTTATGCAGGATTGCAAATGGTCTCCATCTTGGGTTTGGTCTCCCTATACAGAGTCCTAATCCTCTAGAGGGCTACATTGGCACATGTAGGGTGTGCGTTGAGAGCCATGGGCCTCCATAGCAACAGACAACACTCCATGGATCGCCACAACCATTCAGAGATTGCTCATGGTTCACTTATTGGACGAGGAAGATGCACTTGATCCATCATGCCTAGCTGACCCCAGATTTGCACCATACACTTGGCAAATGATCTGGGACTTGCACGATGATGTGGCACCACCTACACCATCATCTTAGCCCTTGCAGACAATCTACAAGCATCTTCAATTTGTTTGGAGACCCATGGGGACACTTGTGTGCCCCCACATGTCATTTGGAGCACCACAGGTTATTACAAGGGGCCAATCCCTTGTCCACTACTTTTTGTGGGTCCTACTCTTCATTATGTCACCCATGGACCTCATTAGGCCTCTTAGAGGGTCCTATACGACACACAAATTATTATTTGACCTCTTGAGAGGTTTATTCTTTCATTTATGAGCTAGTTTGATGGGATTGTCACCAAAAGTTGGATTATTAGAACATTATTTTATTTTTGGGGCTTATGTAAGCCAAGGAGGTTAATTTGAACTCGTCATTAGTGTATAAATACAAGTGAGATTAGTTCATTTTCTCATCATCACTTTGGATTGGATCTCTTTTATCTCTTGAGAATTTCACACTTTTTCTAAAGGATGAATTGGAGCTTTATGGATGAATTTTTATGTGTGGATATTGGTTTATCTTATCTTGGAGCTTCTCTTTTGTCAATTGTGGATGGTTGGATATACTCTGTCACATGTAAGTACATGCTTTTAATGTTATTCTTGTTTTACTTTGTGATATACATTGGACTGGGATTTTCGCTATTTCTAAGGCTAATTGCTGCATGCATGCATTTACTGCTTCAAATAGTGGAATTTTGTCTCTATTATAACATCCCTTAATGTATGGGCCATGTAATGTGAACAAAATCTCCTATGGGTAATTCTATCAAAAAATTTGACCTTGATAAGCCATCTCCTTTGCACATCGAAGTATTAAAGCTGCAAGATTGCTTCTCCTTGACCTAGATGGCTAGCGAAGTGGTCTTGATGCCTCCTTGACTAAGAATTAAGAGTCCTACTCATATTTCATCATAGACTCTATTCTCCCAAGATTAAGGCACTGATCTACCAAGAGGTGGTCACCAAAAATCACATCTTTTCACCTTCATTCAAGTCTAGCCAAGTTGGGGCACCTAGGGCATCAATTAACCAACAAGCTAGCCCTCCAAAAAGTTTGATCTCTTAGGGTCTCTTGCGTTGGTGTTTCCTCAGAGTCTCCTCCAATTTTGAAGCCATTCCGAAGGTGGAGTTGGGAGAAAAGCCAAGCCCTAGCTCCAAGATTAAACTTTGCCTTAACATCCCTAAGGCTAGTGCCTCATAGGGTCAAATCAACACCTTCAAGTGAAAATTCTTTCTTTGATCCTTTCCCCACCTTGTCTAGGGTAAGAACATCATTGGTTTCCATACTCATTCCTCCTATCCTAGACCGGTTCCACTTGGTCCCGTTCCTTTGAAAAGACAATTCTTCAAGAACCATTCGGGATACCAATTACAACGAGGATTTTAGGGATTGGGAAGTTCCTTCATAAGTCATATCCCATAATCCTAGCCCTTAAATCTTCCCTTCCTTTCTCTAGAAGTCATTGTACCTTGCTTAGAAAGCAAGCAAGCCTTATTTTTCTAACTCTTCCAAGAAAGCGTTTATTAGGGTCACTCCACATCATTCCATTGACTTATCCTTCATCGGTGACTCCATAATATACTGGGTCTCCTCCCATCGATGAAAGTCCGTAAATAGAAGGGAGCCTTAGCTAAGGTGACAGTGGGTTGAGTCTCCATGTGTTGCCCTTGGCCTAATTTGGCCTTTAGGGATCCCCTTTAGGTCCCCTACTAGTTTGAGCGGCAACATTTTGGAGTTGTTGCCGGGGACACGAAACGCGTGTTTTGTTCCCCATACGACATATTGACATATCATTATTGGCCAGTCCATTGGAAGAACGAAGCCTTAGTTCTTCATTGAACTTTAAGGTCGATGCTTGTAGGGTGAAGCAAGCATTTTTCTAGGCATCTTTAATTTCACCCTAGCAACTCCTACATATTTCCCGCTTTGGACATTGCTAGCATCCTCGGGCATCCTAATCATGTCGCGGGAAGGATGGTATGTGGGGTGCGCGTGTTTGATGGTGTTCCACTCTCTGCAATTGACCAAGTAGAAAGATTTAATGCACATGCTTTAAGAGAGAAGGTTGTTCACCAAGATGCCCTTATGTTATTGTTCATGGGATCTCTCAGTGGTCATAACTCATGGCTGCATGATCATGAACCTAGGAGTATCTCATCTATTGAAGAGTTCGTTGATGGCTTTCTTAGACATTTTCAAGTACACCTTGCATTAAGCATCCAAGAGGAAGCCTTCATCGAGCATCATCAAGACATTAAGAATCCAGGTAATGAGCAAGAAGACGAGTCCTCCTTGGGTCCAGGTAGAGCCTAAGCATGATCATTGGATAACAACCAAGCATATATTGAGATATTTGCGAGGAACGATCCACTACTGCCTAAAATATGATAAAAATATCCACTTGATTAAATATACAAATTCCGATTGGGGAGGCGGTGAGATGGATGGGAGAAGCACTACTGGAGGATGTTTTAGTTTGGGTTCCTGATATCCTGGATGAGTAGAAAGTAAGAATCGGTTGCTTTGGGTAGTGCTGAGGCTGAATACATTGCAGCTTTGGTTGAGGAAGCTATTGTTCGACTTGTTTGAAGGACCGATGGAACCTACGGTGATACATTGTGACAACACTAGCTATATAAGGTTGTCTGAAGACCCAATGTCCATGGAAAGACAAAGCACATAAATAACAAGTATCACTACATACGAAAGCTTGTGCAAGATGGAGTGTTGCAGCTACAGTATATCTCCACCGATGAGCAGGTAGTTGACATTTTGACAAAATATCTTCCTGATAAGAATCTTGTGTATTTGATACACAAGCTTGGATTGGTTGATATATCCTCCCTAGTTGAGAGGGGGAGATAGACACATCATTCTTGTCTTCACTTTGTGAAGAAAGAATGGAGGATTGGGTAAGCCTTTGGCTTCCAATACTCTTTTACGATGAAGTAGAGCATCCAAGATGTAAGAGTAGTCGAGAGGAAATTCCTTGAGGATTTGTTATTCCAAGATAGGAATTGTCCTAAAAGGACACACTTGTGAACACCCGGATGGGTTATGTGCCTTGATAGACAATGATGATGGTGTCTATCAATCATTGGCCTTGCCAGCATTGTGCTTTGATCTTGTGGAGTGATAGAGCTCTTAGCAAGGCCTTGCTATGTCGCAAGGCTAGTTGGTATGATGCAAAGAGATAAGTTGAATTGATAGCTTATGAGATGGCTTACCAATCCGACTCTTCTTATGAGTTTGAGAATGTCCAAGTACCATTTATGAATTCCTCCCTAGTTAAGAGGGAGTGTTGAAATGTGTAACTAGGTTCGGTCTTCATAAATATGAAATGTATTATTGATTCTTATATATTGTAAAATGAAAAGAAATTTTTTTATTTTTATTTTATAGCATGAATTTCATGCTCAAGGTCACTTTATTTAGAGGTCAAGCACCCATTGAGTGCTTCTAGGGTTTGTCCTAGGATCAAAAAGTCAATAAAGTTATTGTCATATAAAGAAGACCCCATTGGGCATTTTGTAACATGTAAAAATAATTATTTTTGTATTAGGGCATGTCATCCTCGGAAGCCTATATATAGGAGAGAACTTGACCTCCTATGGACACTCACTCATCTTTTCATCATCTAAGCGAAGGAGAAGTAGAAGAAGGCTAGCAAAGGAGGAAGAAGGATGAAGGACAGAGGTTTGGGTTATTTCTCTCTCTCTCTCTCTCACATGTGCAAAGAAGGTAGGCTAGGGTGTTACTGCTGCAAGGTCGAACTTGAAGTAATTGCAGAAAGAATTAGGTCTTCTACAAACCCTAGAAGGAGGAACCCAAGCGAAGGTCAAAGGAAGCTTTGAAAGCCGTGGACTTTGTTACACTTGTGGAAGCAACAACCGTTGCAAGGGACCAAAATTTAAGACTTGCAGTGGAGGCCGAAATTTTGTAGTTGGGGGTTGAAGTTGTGCTGCTAGAAGAGATTTGATTGGTTTGACTTGGATAAAAGAAGCACATCATCAAGAAGGTCTGACTTGGTCTTGGTCTAGAGGTCTTGGAATTCGTCATTTGAAGAATCTATAAGAAGAGATGAATTTTGTGGGTTTTCCTTTCAAGTGGAGAGGTTTTGGCCCTGGCTTGCAGCTTACATCTTGTGTTCTTCTGTACTATTGATCTTCTTGTTTTGGTAACTGTTTGATGATAAGAACAAACATAATAATAAAAGAAAAAGCGAATAATTAAGAAAAGTAAAAAGACATCACAAATAGTTATCAAGTTTAAGAGAAATCAAACTATTTGATGCCCCATAAATTTCTCAACATGAATTTCATATGCCAATTGTTTACTTGCTCTATATGCAAACAAAGATACAGCGGAATTGGTTATATACAACAGAGATAATTAACGAATAATGGCACAACTCAGTAATTGTATCATTACCTATTAGGGACTGATTCTAATGTCTTACACCATTCATTTATTTAGATTGGCTAAAAACAATAATCGCTTTATTTTGGCTCTGTAAATGGGTGTTGCCTATGCTGATTCAACAAAAGCATCTACTCAAATGGCAACTATGAAATGGACATACAACTTTAATCTGTATACTACATAGGGATATCAATCTTATTATCTTCGATAGGCAATATGAAACTTATGCAAGCAGAACTGCCTCTGACCTTCCTGGTGTTGAATAAGTGCTTGCATCGAAATTGTGATTGGGTACGTTTTGCATGGTGAATATCTAGTTGTTGAAGTGTTGAACCAAACATTTCATTACAATAGTGTATACATTCATGTAATTGTTCACAGATCCATTTGGTACTCATTTGAAACTACACATAACAATAGATGCTTTTAAACCTATCCTACTTGAAAGAACTTAAGTCATGGAGCCAACAAACACATCATCTTCACATGCCTACTAGAAATTATATGCTGTTTGGCAACTATTTGTAGGCTGAATACATGATTGGAGTACACATGAAATATCATATGATGTTGGTTAACTGCTTGTTGAATATGAAATTGAAGTGCACTTGAATTATGGGAATTACTGGCCTTAGGAAGAAGGCTGGCACTAATAATCCACATCACTGAGAATTAAAGTTGGTTCTATCCCATATGTTGAAAAGTGTAACTAGGCTCAGCCTTCATAATGACATATGTAATTGTGATTTTATGTAATTGATGAAAAGAAGAAAAATAAAATTATTATTGTAATGCTTGTCTCATGGGTTTCTTGAGCAAGGAATTTTATTTTTAGTAATGGCTCCCATTGTGAGCATTTAGGATTTGTCATCTAGTCATAAAAGTTAAATTGAGTCAATGTCATGTATGAAGGACCCTTCTTGGGCATGTTACATTTTGTATGAGTCATTAAATAAAGTATGAAAGCCCTCCAAGACAGGCACAAGACCTCTCCTACAATTCAACTTTAAGAAGGATAATAATATTTTCACCAAAGGACACATCGGCTCACCTACATGTCACGTCGGCTAATTAGCATGGGCAACAACTATAAATAGGGCAACTCGGCCTTATTTCAGTGACACAATTTTTGTGATGAATTTCGATCAAGGTATGATATAGAAAGCGGTGTGAAGGTCAGTGAAAGGGAGTCTCCTAGCCAGTGTGAAGAAAGAAGGAAGAGCGAAGTTTTCTTGGGCCGTTTTGGGCTAAAATACATTCCACACACGTAATAATCTGCTGTCACCTATTGCAGATAGGGCCGAGGTATTTCAGTTATCATAAGAAGGTAGATTTGGAAAAGATCAAGTGTATCGTCTGGCCGAATTGAGGAAGGACAGTCTCCTAGTCAAGCAAAGAAGGAAGATACCTCCAAACAACTCACACGTGATAATTGCAAGGGTATAAGATAAGTCGAGGTTGCAGATCTGTGGATGAAACTGAAATTGCAGTAGTGCAGACAGTTTGACTTGCATTGACTATAGGAGAAGGAAAGAACAACAAGTTTGTTTTAAGAACGATTTCATCAAGGAAGGTTTGTGACTTGGACTTGGAGTGGCAAAAAGGTCTAGGGTCTTGGTCTTGGTATTTGTCAATTGGAATCTCTATAAGAAGAAGAATTTGTTTGGGTTTTCCTCTCAAGGAGAGGTTTTGGCCCTCGCTGATAGCCTATATTTTGTGTCTCTTATCTCTTTATGGTTTATGCATTGGTAGTTGTTTGATGAATAATAACACTATAATAATGTAAGTAAAAGAAGATCCTAATCTAAGAAGTAAAAAGCACTCACAAGCAATTATCAATAGAAGAGAAATCACCTAATCTTGATGCCCTAGATTTCTCAAGATGGTATCAGAGCTAAGGTAACAAATTCAAGGAAGGGCATCTGATAAAGGGACACTCAAGGATCAAAACTCAAGAAATGTGTCAAAGCGAAGATCATCTTAAAGTTAAGATCTACAAAGGAAGCATTATAACCATAGATCGAAGAAGGAGTCTACAAAGAAGTATTGGGATCATCATCAAGAAAAGAAGGCTAAGTTGAAGAGATCTACAAATCAAGGTAAGAGAATCACTTCAAAAAGTCATCATTCATCTTCATCATCAAATTCTCCCCCATCAAAGGATCCCAAGGGATCTCCCTCTTCTCTCTGTGGGATCGAGGATCATTATTGAAGAAAACTATCTTCATCAAGGAGAAGTTTCCTATCCTCTATATCATCATCAACATCAAGGAAGCAGCAAGAAGAAGGAGCATTCTATCAAGTAAGTATATTTATGTCCACATCTAAAACTGTCAAAACGCCTTTTTGCAAGGAAAGCAACAAATTGGTTGGGGCTTCAAACTATCTTGCTTGGAAGAAAATGACAGATCTGAATCTCATTGAAAATGAGGTTATGGAACATGTCAAAGGATCTATCACTAAACCAGGAGAGGAAGATGCTCAAGCTCTTACAAAGTATATGAAAGGGAAAGTTAGGGCTCAAAGGATTCTCATAGAATCCATCAAGGATCCCCTCATCCCATATGTATCTAAACTCGAAACTTCAAAAAAAATCTATGACAAACTGGGAGAGTTGTACTCCATAAGCACTGCTGGAGAAGTCATCTCATTAAGACAAGAACTCTACAAGTTGAAGATGTCAAGGGAAGATGGAATAGCTACATACTTCATGAGGATATCTGAAATCAGGGATCAACTACAAGATCTGGGAGAAGTCATGTCTGATAGAGAAATGACTACAATTGTATTAAATGCATTATTGGAGGAATGGGGTAACTTTACTTCAAGTATTTATGGGAACAAAGAAGCTACTCCATTCCAAGATCTATGGTCACAGTGCAAGATTGAAGAATCTAGACTAAAGGCCAAATCTGATGTGGGAGAAGGTGAGAAAAATCAAGCTTATGCTACAATGACAAGAAGAAAAGGAAGATTTGGTTCTCGGAAAAAGAAGAAGGACATGACTAAGATTCAATGCTATGGGTGTCAAGGATGTGGGCACTATGAAAGAGATTGTCCTAAGACCAAGAAGGACAATAACAAAAGAGGAAGAGAAGAAGCCCATATCACCAAAGAAGTAGAGGAAGCTGAAAAGAAGAAGTCTAAGGAAGAGGAAGTAAGAGATCTTTATTACTGAGATAGTCTTCCTCACATAAGTTCTTTTCAAGTTCCCAGGTCTTTTGTTGTAAGATATGGCTATCATAATTCACTAAGTAAAATAATGGGATGCATAAAGGCATCATAGAAGCATTGAAAGTAAGAGCTCGAGACATCATCATAGAGAAGCATGAAAGATGGTTAGAATCTATAGAAGTCAAGGATATAGCTCTTGGGAATCTCATTGAAAACATAAGTGGCAAGCTCATCTAGTACAAGGTTTATCATACATTTGTCAAAAGGAAACATATGCTAATAGGGATACTTTAGATCAAGATTCTCTGAAGGAATCTTCATTGAAAGGTTCACCGATCATGAGCGGAAGCAAGTGTTTCATCAAGAATTCCAAAATTGTGGACTTCATGGGATGATGGTATGATGACATAGAAGTGGCAGAGCAATGGATTGAAGCTTTTTCAATCAAGGGAGTTGCTATAGGAAGTCTGTATGACCCAAAGGAAAATGAGGTATGTATGCTTATATTCAATATTGAAGAGTCATGTCATATGGTTGCAGGTAACATGGATCGATGCTCTATCTTGAGAGCATGATCAAAAGAAAAGGATCTCCTCCTCTGAAAGGATACAAGAAGGAATGAGTCACACATTGTCAAGATGAAATCAACATAATATGTCCTCATATGTAATATGAGGTGGTTGACAACAACTGGAGGAACTCTGAATGGAAATTCTTGGGAATGAAATGTGTAAAGAAAGGAAGGAAGAGATTGTGGAATATGCAACCATGGTAAAGACCAAGAAGATTTGACAAGGATATCTCCATGAAAGATATGAAGGCTCTGATGGTGTATAAAAAAGAAAGACACCCTTGACAATATATATCTTTGGGAGATGTGTCGATATGTATGTAGGATGCTGATGCAAACTAGAAGATGTCATGATGAGAGACCATCACAAAGGTAACTTTGATTTAAGTGTTCATTTTTTATTTTTGAACAAATATTTGGATGGGCTTATGTAGGGCTGTCGAGGGAAGATCCATGGATATATTCTACCATCGATGGCCATGTAGTAGGATGAAAGATCGTTATGGAAACATGGCATGAAGGAAGGCCATATATGAACAAATGAATCACTTTCCGATGATGACATGACTAACTCATGAATGAAAGTGATGGATGTTTTGTGCCCTATGAAGAAGTCCCAAATGTGAAGACTCTTAGATAACGAAAAGAAGTTCATGACATTGTGAAGAGGAGTTCTTCAAGCGACTGGTTGTCCCATCATCTCCACCTGAGAAGCTGCTGTAGGTCTTTAATTAAGAGGGAGCTTGGAAACAAGTTTCTTACTTGGTAGAAACTTGGAAGCAAAATTCCTAAGCCAAGAGGGAGCTTAGGTACATTCCTTTTGTAGGAATTGTTGATTTTGGGTAGCATCAGATGTGCTCTAGCTCCGAAATTTTCTGGAGGGGCTAGAACACATGAGGTCTCCAAGACCCAGAAATCGTTTAGTGAAATTCCACCCAGATTGTATTTTATTAAAATAATTAATATTTTTAATGGGGTTCCTAAGTCTAAACTTAGGAAAATAAAAATATTAATGGGTGTTAATGAAAATATAGGTGAGAAGCTTCTAAGAGACGAGGATCAAGTTTAATTTAATCTTAGCTGCTGATTAGAGACTTAATCTTGGCTGTTGATTCATCAACAAGAAAATTATAAGAGGAGGCTTGAGGGTCAGTTGGAGATACACCGAGTGAGCATATTGATTAGTTAGTTCGATTTTCTGGGGCACGGTTTGCTGAGAGAATTGAACCAGTGATCTGTTGCAGTGAGGGGCAGAAGCAGAGATTTGGATCGGAAAGTAAGTTCCGAGCCAAAGAGTATGTGGCAGAGAGGCAACTTGAGTGACAGGAAGACAACGCAGAGGCCTACGCAGCCTAGGAGGGGCTCACGCAGAGCTTACATAGTCTAGGAGGGGCTCACGCATTGGCAGCGTAGAGTGTCGTCTATAGTTCGAGATTTTACTGGGGAAGCGAATATCTGAGCCAGGAGGTTTGAACGACAGTCTTCATCCAGCAGATCGATCAAGCAGTTGGGTTGATGCAGTCCTCTAGAGGCAAGACGCAGGCCCACGTAGTGACAAAAGCAAAGATTTGGGTCGGAAAGTAAGTTTCGAGATAGAGTATGTGGCAGAGAGGCAACTTGAGCGACAGGAAGACAACGCAAAGGCCTATGCAGCCCAGGAGGGGCTCATGCAAAGATTACACAGTCCAGGAGGGGTTCATGCAGTGGCAGTGCAAAGTGTTGTCTATAGTTCGAGATTTTACTGGGAAGCGAATATCTGAGCTGGGAGGGCTGAACGATAGTCTTCATCCAGCGGATCGATCCAGTAGTTGGGGTGACGCAGTCCTCTAGATGCAGGACGAGGCCCACGTAGTGATTGCATAGGGATTGCGCAGTATTTGCTGGGAGGGTGCTAGATCGCTCATTAGATCAGCCGAGGCTTGGGGACGAGGTAAACCCTCGTATGTATTTCTTGCTGCCGTGATTTCTCTGTAAGGTTTGCCGGTGTGGAGAGGCAACCTGTTGTACTCAGATTCTACTTGCTTAATACCATAAAACCCTCTATTTGTTACACTGGTTTTCCCAAGTTGGGTTTTTTCGGGGACGTGTTGTCCAAAAATAACAGTGTCCCTTGTGTGTGTGTCTCAATTATTGCTTTAGTTTATGAGCTGTATACCAGTATAGGTTGCAGTAGTGTTTACATTAATGTCTATGTAATTAAATAACTTGTTGAATGAACTAACAAGCAGGAGATGTTAAACCAGTCACTGCAATAGGATTTCTGTTAGATTCAGAGATTTTCACACACTGCAATAGGATTTTTGTTCCACCTGAGAAGCTGCTGTAGGTCCCTAATTAAGAGGGAGCTTGGAAACAAGTTTCTTACTTGGTAGAAACTTGGAAGCAAAATTCCTAAGCCAAGAGGGAGCTTAGGTACATTCCTTCTATAGGAATGAGTACATTCCTTTATTGGAATAGATATGTCCTCCCTAATTAAGAGGGAGAGATAGACACGTCATTCTTGTCTTCACTTGGGAAGACAAAATGGAGGATTGGGTAAACATCTGACATCCGATGCTCTTTGAGGATATGTTAGGGAATCCAAGATAAGAGTAGTCGTAGAGGACATATATTATTTGAGGAATATAATCCATGATAAGAATAGTCCTGGTGGAACACACCTCGAGAACCCGGGTGGGGTATGTTCCGAGAGAGACAATGATGAGGGTGTCTATACATCATTGGTCTCGCCAACATTGTGCTTAGATCTCGTGAAGAGATAGAGTTGTTAGTCAAGGCCTTGCTATGTGACAATGCTGATTGATATGATGCTATACATATGGGTTACCAATCTGACTCTTATGAGAAATTTTTCAGATTGAAAATAACCAAGTGCCATTATGAATACCTCCCTAGTTAAGAGGGAGTGTTGAAAAGTGTAACTAGGTTCGGTCTTCATAATGACATATGTAATTATGATTTTATGTAATTGATGAAAAGAAGAGAAATAAAATTATTATTGTAATGCTTGTCTCATGGGTTTCATGAGCAAGGAATTTTATTTTTAGTAATGGCTCCATTGCGAGCCTTTAGGTTTTGTCATCTAATAAAAGTCAAATTGAGTCAATGTCATGTATGAAGGACCCTTCTTGGGCATTTTACATTTTGTATGAGTCATTAAATAACATATGAAAGCTCTCCAAGACAAGCACAAGACTTCTCCTACAAGTCGCCTTCAAGAAAGATAATAATATCTCCACCAAAGGACACATCGACTCACTACATGTCATGTCGGCTAATTAGCATGGGCAACAACTATTAAGAGCAGCTCGACCTTATTTCAATGACACAATTTCTGTGATGAATTTTGGTCAAGGTTTGATATAGAAAGGGGTGTGAAGGTCAGTGAAAGGGAGTCTCCTAGCCAGTGTGAAGAAAGAAGGAAGAGCGAAGTTTTCTTGGGTTTGTTTTGGGCTAAAATACACTCCACACATGTAAGAATCTGCTGTCACCTACTGCAGACGGGCCGAGGTATTTTAGTTATCATAAGAAGGCAGACTTGGGAAAAGAACAAGCGTATCCTCAAGCCGAATTGAGGAAGGATAGTATCCTAGTGAAGCAATGAAGGAAGATACCTCCAAACAGCTCACACATGAGAGTTGCAAGGGTATAAGATAAGCCAAGGTTGTAAATTTGTGGATGAAACTGAAATTGCAGTAGTGTAGACAGTTTGACTTGTGTTGGCCATAGGAGAAGGAAAGAACGTAAAATTGGCAACTAGGGCTAAACTCCATGTGGGTCATCTTATTTATAGCAGCTGATATTTTTTTTGGATCCCTCTCATTGAGAGGTGTAGGATTGATCTAAAGATCATCCGATTCCGATAAGTATTCATAGAGTTATGAATTTGTTTGTGTCATAAGACAATTCGTCAAGGTCGGCCAGCAACCAAATAAACCCCTCATGTGCTCAATGTTTTAGTATAAAAGGAGATGACTTGAGAGTCATTTTACAAACAAATTCTCTCTTGATTTCTCTCCACTTGTCTTGGGTTTTAGTGTGAGAGAAACCTAGGAGGAAGTAACCCTAACACAGTCTTAAGGAGGATGCCCTAGCTCTCAACGCAGTTATGGAGGAGAGATCTAAACGTTGCCGTATGGAGAAGCCCTAACGCTGCCCTATGGAGAAGAGCTAACACTGCCCTATGGAGAAGCCCTAACACTGCCCTTTGGAGAAGCCCTAACATAACCTAAGAAGAGGTATACACAATCAAGAAGGGCAGCAATGTAAGCCCTCAACACAGATTAGAAAAGGGTCTCTACGCTAGATGGATGCCCTAGAACCCTGACGCAGTCTATGGAAGAATGAAAGCTCTAACCGCAGCAAGAGAGGAAGGATCTTAGACAGCGTGGAGGAGGCCCGAGTTTCTCAATGGAGGCCGAGTTAATTACTGGAGCAGTAGCCTATTTTTGGGTCACTTTGGTGGAGGCCTAGATGCTGTCTTGGATGCCGTAGACTGCTCTTGAGGGCCGAAGGCATGAGGAATTGTTTTGTGGGGATAGAACCCTTGGAAAGGGCTACCGTAGCAAGGGATAGGATTGCTGTAGCAAGCCGTAGTGCCTTATACACCTACAGGTCTACGTTAAGGCTAACAAGGAGGGCGTAAGGGCTAGTTGTGACTGCTGGGGTATAACAAGCCAATGTGTGGTTTAGGAATGTTGGAGAAGGGTCATCATAGCCTTGTGACAGATGTTGTGAAGGCTGTCCAAACAATAGTTAGAATACCCTTACCAATCTAGCAATGTGGCAGTCAGAGAATCCCCTAACAACAAACTGATGTAAGTGCAACATCATGATATAATAAGGTGTGACAACATTGTAATAAGGGTGTAGCATAGTGATGATGAATGCTGCAATAAGGTGCAGCATGAGGGACAACAAGCATGCAAGGGACAACAAGCATGCAAGGTACAACAAGCAAACAATGGGACAACAAGCATGGACAACATGGTTCTACCATGGCACATGGGACAACAGTGCAACATTAGGTGCAGTAGTCATGAGGTCCAACATTGTGATGATGGGTGCAACACAGTGAGGTGCAGCATGATGACAAGATGCAACATGATGATAGGTGAAGGAGTCACCTTGGAGAATCAGTTGAAGTAGCATGTCTTCAACTAATCTCATGATCTTCTTAGAGATGATCTATGCTCTTATCTAGAAATGTCGAAGTGTTGACTTCTGTTGTAAATGTACTGTCTCTCTCTCTCTCTCTCTACTGAATTATTGAAGAACATATAAGAAGAATTGATCAAGGGTTTCCCCACATTGGGGTTTGTCTCTGGCTAGCACCACATCTTGTGTCCTCTCGTCTTGGCTTGTCTTCTACGGTTTATGTTTATGTTATATCTGCAGTTTACTTTAATGCTGATGTGATTGCTAATTTGGAAAAGATATTGAGCTAACTATGAAAATTGAAATAAATTGCTCTAAGCATAGAACATACCTAAACTTAACATGGTATCGGAGCTGAGGTGAAGACAAAGCCCAAGCAAGAGTGAAAGAGCAATCATCGAAGACAGTTGGGATAGCACAAAAGGATCAGTGGATTCCTCATCCCTCTTCAAATTCACCGAGGGTGAAATCGACAGAATGGCGTAGCGGAAGCTTCTGATGGCCTACCTAAAGATCACTTCAATGGGAAGTTCGGATCTAAGGGTAGAAGGAAAGGTAGATGCCTTGCTTGCAATAAGTTCAACCATTATGCGAAGGAGTGTTTGAATGGTTGGGACACATCACTTGATGATAATAA
Organism: Pinus taeda; assembly: GCA_000404065.3. Taxonomy (NCBI): domain Eukaryota; kingdom Viridiplantae; phylum Streptophyta; class Pinopsida; order Pinales; family Pinaceae; genus Pinus; species Pinus taeda. Next base: position 84,013 of record APFE031434895.1, read on the forward strand.
TCATTCCAGGGACATCTTCAATCATTGAAGGAATGCAGGTCATCAAGGAAATGGCCAACTCTTCAAAGAAAGCAAGGAACCCCAGGTATGAAGAATCAAAAGTTGTTCTTGATAAGATAAAGAAGCATTATCTTATATTGACCCTCTCCTTCAGACTCTTTGGGAATCTGGCTTATTGATTGTAGTGCTTTAAGGAAATTCATTGGATAGAAGTGTGCTCTCTCTAATTTGGTACAGATGGAAACAATCGTGGGATTATACTTGGAGTCAATGCCATCTATCTAGGAAAGGGTGTAGGGAATGTTACCGCTCAAGTGAATGAGGGTAACTTGATTCATTTACGAGAATCTCTTTATGTACCTGATTGCAAGAAGAACCTAGTGTCCATTTCGGCAATGGAAGCCAAAGGTTTCAAGGTGGCATTCATCGATGGAAAGGTACGTGTTTGAAAATGAAATTTTCAATAGATGCTTTTACTCATGGGTTTAGGGATTGGCAATTTGTATCAAGTTGCAGGATGGTCCATTGGGGACCATGTCAGTTGACACATCTAAACTATAGCACCAGACGTCTATTATGAGGCCCTACTTGATGTGAGTCAGATGACTTGACGTGAGTTAGATGGTGACATGGATGCCTGAATTCAAGAAGAGCATGAAGGTACATGTCCGAGATGTACCGAAGGAAAATCTTACAAGGGGACCATTTCCCTCATGTAACAGGTTTACAGGTTTGGAACAACTCAAGGAGTTTGAGATTCATGATCGGGAATCTCAGGTATGCAGGTGGAAAGAAAGCCCTCTATGGCTTGAACCAAAACTCCCCGAGCTTAGTATGTGAGGATTGATAGCTCTCTGATGAAGCTGAGATTCACTAGGAGTGAAGCCGATCCAAATCATTGCTTGAAGGTTGTGGATGATAGACCTCTCATACTGGCACCTTTTGAGGACGACCTCTTTCTTACAGGTGCAGACCCTCTCATTTGCAAAAGTAAGAGGGAGTTGGATTCCGGATTTGGAATGGTGAATTGCAAGCCCGTGACTACCTCTATGGATCTTAACTTTTAGAAGTTATGTGGCAGGGATACCAAACCAGATTTGGGAAATGCCTCTGAGTTTCATAAACGCATTCGCATTGATGTTCTTGGTGAACTTCCATTCGGATATATGTTTTGCAGTTAACATGTTGGGCTCATATTTGGTTGAGCCTCACTAGATTGGTGCCAAGAATTTTCTGAGATATCTTCGGGGCAAAATCTCTCATGAATTGAGATACACTGCCGGAAATGTGAAGCTGCATGATTATTCGAATGCTGACTAAGCAGGCAGCGTGGAGGATCGCAAGAGCACTTCCGAGTGCTGGTTCTGTATGGGTTTTGTTCGATATCATGGATGAGTAGGAAGCAGAAGTCGGTTGTTATAAGCACCGTTGAGACCGAATACATAGCTACGAGTATGATCTCGTATGAAGCTGCCTGGTTGTGGAACCTCTTCAGTGAGCTGTTTGTACACATGATGGATACCACCGTGATCTTCTGTGTCAACTAGGGGGGGATTCGATTGTTGAGGAATCTTGTATTCTATGATTGCTCCAGTAGATAGACATCAGATACTACCTTATCAGGGATATGGTACGTCGATGAGCGAGGAGGCTCCATCGCATTGAGACTGATGTACAGGTCGCAGACATTTTGTCAAAGCCCCAGGGAAAGGTCAAATTTGTGACTTTCTTGAACGACTTGGAGTCTTTGAGAGACCCTCTTATGAGGGTCCTGCATGTTGCATGCATTGAGCTCTGGGAGCTCCGGGGGGCTTGGGGTACTACTGGAGCAATGCGCGACCATAGGGTGACTCACCCTCCCCTAATGGTGCGTTGTGTATAGGGTGAATGGCTCAACCTTCCCCTGTGATACCCCGTGGCGACTTAGGGACGGGATGATTGGTTCTCCTGTCAAGGCATCCTACCCATGTAGTCTGGGACTCATGGGAAGTACCTCCCATCTAATCAATGAGCAGGGAAATGGGGTTAGGGACCATAGTAGTACTATCGGTGGACGCATTATTGTATCTACCGTACTCCCTATGCTAGGATGACCTCCATTGATCTGGGATCAGTGTGAGTGGTTTGAGACACTCTCTTGTGATATTGATCTGGGATCAATAAAACTAACTTTGGGTCAGTAGAGAATGGTATGAGATATTCTCGATCAATTCTTCTTCTTCATGGTTCAGCAGAGCAGAGTAGTGCAGTGCAGGGCACTGATTGCAGAGATAGTACAATCAGACATATGGATCAGTGGATGGAGTTCTCCCTAGTTGAGAGGGAGTGTTAAAATTGGCAACTGGGGCCAAACTCCATGTGGGTCATCTTATTTATGGCAGTTGATATTTTTCCTGGATCCCTGTCTTCGAGAGGTGTAGGATTGATCTAAAGATTATCCGATTCCGATAAGTATTCATGGATTTATGAATTTATTTGTGTCATAAGACAATTCATCGAGGTCGGCCAACAACCAAATAAACCCCTCATGTGCTAAATGTTTTAGTATAAAAGGAGATGACTTGAGAGTCATTTTACACACAACTTCTCTCTTGATTTCTCTCCACTTGTCTTGGGTTTTAGTGTGAGAAAAACCTAGGAGGAAGTAGCCCTAACACAGTCCTAAGGAGGATGCCCTAGCTCTCAACGCAGTTATGGAGGAGAGATCTAAACGCTGCCCTATGGAGAAGCCCTAACGCTACCCTTTGGAGAAGCCCTAATGCTGCCCTTTGGAGAAGCCCTAACATAACTTATGAAGAGGTATACACAGTCAAGAAGGGTAGCAATGTAAGCCCTCAACGCAGATTAGAAAAGGGTCTCTACCCTAGATGGATGCCCTAGAACCTTAAAGCAGTCTATGGAAGAATGAAAGCTCTAACCGCAGCAAGAGAGGAAGGATCTTAGACAGTGTGGAGGAGGCCTGAGTTTCTCAATGGAGGCCGAGTTAATTACTGGAGCAGTAACATGTTTTTGGGTCACTTTGGTGGAGGCCTAGAGGCTGTCTTGGACGCCACAGATTGCTCTTGAGGGCCGAAGGCATGAGGAATTGTTTTGTGGGGATAAAACCCTTGGAAAGGGCTATCGTAGCAAGGGATAGGTTTGCTGTAGCAAGCCACAATCCCTTATACACGTACAAGTCCACATTAAGGCTAACAAGGAGGGCACAAGGGCTAGTGGTGACTACTGGGTATAACAAGCCAACATGTGGTTTTGGAATGTTGGAGAAGGGTGATCATAGCCTTGGGATAGATGTTGTGAAGGCTGTCCAAACAACTGTTAGAATACGCTTACCAGTCCAGCAATGTGGCAATCAGAGAATCCTCTAACAGTGAACTGATGTACGTGCAACAACATGATATAATAAGGTGTGACAACATTGTAATAAGGGTGCAGCACAATGATGATGAATGTTGCAATAAGGTGCAGCGTGAGGGACATCAAGCATGTAAGGGACATCAAGCATGCAAGGTACAACAAGCATGCAAGGGACATCAAGCATGCAAGGTACAACAAGCAAACAATGGGACAACAAGCATGGACAACATGGTTCAACCATGGCACATGGGACAACAATGCAGCATTAGGTGCAGCAGTCATCAGGTCCGACATTGTGATGATGGGTGCAACACGGTGAGGTGTAACATGATGACAAGATGCAACACGATGATAGGTGAAGGAGTCACCTTGGAGAATCAGTTGAAGCAATGTGTCTTTAACTGATCTCATGTATCATCTTCTTAGAGATAATCTATGCTCTTATCTAGATAAGTCAAAGTGTTGACTTTTTTTGTAAATGTACTATATCTCTCTCTCTCTGCTGAACTATTGAAGAACATATAAGAAGAATTGAGCAAGGGTTTCCCCACATTGGGGTTTGTCTCTGGCTAACGCCACATCTTGTGTCCTCTTGTCTTGGCTTGTCTTTTGCGATTTATGTTAATGTTCTATCTGCAGTTTACTTTAATGCTGATGTGATTGCTAATCTGGAAAAGGTATTGAGCTAACTATGAAAATTGAAATAAATTGCTCTAAGCATAGAACATACCTATACTTAACAAAAGAGCAACAAGTTTGTTTCAAGAAGGATTTCATCAAGGAAGGTTTGTGACTTTGTCTTGGAGTGGCAAAAAGGTCTAGGGTCATGGTCTTGGTATTCGTCAATTGGAATCTCTATAATAAGAAGTATTTGTTCAGGTTTTCCTCTCAAGAAGGAGAGGTTTTGGCCTTGGCTGATAGCCTATATTCTTTGTCTCTTGTCTCTTTATGGTTTATGCATTGGTAGTTGCTTGATGAAGAATAACACGATAATAATATAAGTAAAATAAGATCCTAATCTAAGAAGTAAAAAGCACTCATAAGCAGTTATCAATAGTGTTGGAGACACTTGGGGGGGGGTGAATCAATATTTCTTTTCAATTGTTATTTTTATCAGTTAAATCATTTATATTTAGAACACAAAAATAAATAACAGGAATAAATGCTTTCATTAATATAATCTTTGCAATAAATCAAGTACAATGTATATAGGGCTTCAACTAGTTGCCAAGCACCAACTTGGAATTTTTGTGAGGCTCCAACCTCCAGAGCACCAACCCTGTCTTGTCAAGGCACCAACCTTGGATTTAGCAGCACCAACTCCTAGGAAACCAATCCTTCCAATTTTGAGGCACCAACCCCAAGGGCTCCAACCCTCTGCTGTAAATTGTCTGGATATGTTTGGTAGTAATTCTCTGCTCCCAACCCTGCTGGACCTACGACTTACTTCTGTCCTCCTACTTCTTCCACGTTTGCCAGACCTTCGGCTTTCTCTGTTTCTTACAGTACGCCCCCTGTAAACTTTCCTTGTTCTCTGTTATAGATGCCCGATACGCCCTGACCTTTGGCTTCCTTTTCGCTTGCTTGATCTTCTAGCTTCTCGACCTTCGACGTCTTGATCTTTGGCTTTCCGCTCTTCGGCTTCCTCTGTCTCTTCGAGTTCACCAATACTCAAAAGACACGTTCATTTGGAAGAGAGGCCGATTTACAAAAGTGTTGCATATTGAAATTATATCAGAGAGGCCCTTTTAATATTTATACAATAGACTCAATATTTATGGAGGATTTAATAGGAGAGGCTATACCAACAGGGAGGTCCCACATGCCACGTCACTACCTCAATTCACAATTGCAACTTTCGGAAACTCCTGCAATCGCAACCCTTTGGCTTCATGATATAACATTGCTGATGCCCCTATTTTCGACGGATGCGATATTCCATTAAGCTTCTTTTGATAACTCAATCGGGTCCACAACTTATATCGCAATCGATGGTCGGGTTCACAAGACTTATCGCAATCAGCAGTCCGGTGGTGTCAACCCTTTTGAACTTTGCGATTCAACGGATGCGATATTTAGTTAAGCCATTTTATAATGGTGTAGGGGGTCCGCAATGCTATCACAATCGCAATTTTCAAGTGGCATTCCTTTGTGATACATAACTTCCAATGCAGATGCGATATACTATTAAATCATGTTATAATGGTGTAGCGGGTCCACAATAATATTACAATCGCAGTTATTAATGTGACATCCGTTTATGAATTGCGATATGAAAGTTCCAATGAGCGGATGTGATATTGCATTAGGGCTGTTACCATAAACTATTCGGGTCTGTGTATTATATCGCAATCAGGGATTTTAGTGTAACAACAACTTCAATACTTGCGACACAACGGATGCGATATTGTATAGGGCTGTTGTCTTAACGTGTTTCGGGTCCACAGTACATATCGCTTCGGGGGTTTTGGGTAGTGGCACATAATAGAACCCGCCGATATGATTTCTGTCGATATTAGATACTGTCGAAAGGGTTCCCATGATTTATTTCTTCTAGATCTGCATTGTCTTGGCTCGTCGCTCCTGTGGTTTCTCTTTATTCCTATGACTTCCGATACTGCTTCGACAGCTCTTCTCTGTTCTGATAGCTTTGCGCTGCTCTGATATTCTCTGCTCTGATAGCTCCTATGATTTCCGATATTCTCTGCTTTGATATTCTGCAATACTCCTTTGATATGTTAACTCTAATATTTCTCCGATATTTCATTTTAACTCCTTCGTTAACACTGTTTATGCACCTCCGCCGATGTGTTCCTCTTTGCTTCTCGTGGCTTCCAATGACCTCTTTCGATGGCTTCCTTGATGGCTTTTCTCCTTGGCTTCTTGCTCTTGTTTCTTCATGGATCTACTCTGCTTCTCCTTTGCTTCATATCATCATTTAGTATCCTAGAATATTGCCATATTGACATTAATGATAATCTAGATCAACAATCCCCCCCTTTGTCATTGATGGCAATGTTCTTCTTCTCTCCCCCTTTGACATCAGTCGCAAAGGAGTGCACAAGAGCTCCCCTTGTCGAACTGCTCCCCCTGTCATGCAACATCTTTATGAATGAACTTAAAGTGATGTTAAAGAAATAACCCCCATCTTTTGACAAAGATGTTCAAATGCTTCTCGTGAAAGAGGTTTTGTGAAAATATCAGCTATCTGCTCCTTAGTATTGATATATTCCAAGATGATGTTTTGTTCAGCTACTTGTTCACAAAGGAAATGATACTTGATTAGTATATGTTTGGTCTTTGAGTGCATCACTGGATTTTTGCTGAGGCATATAACACTTGTGTTATCAAAATAGATGGTGATTGGTTGATTTGTGCCTATGTTGACATCTTTCAGAGCTTCCTTCATCCATAATATTTGAGTACAACAATTTGCGGCAGCTATATACTCGGCTTCAGCTGTAGATAGTGAAATGGATGTCTGTTTTTTGCTGAGCCAAGATTCTAGACAGTCTCCCAGGAAGAATGCATTTCCACTAGTACTTTTTCGATCATCGACACTTCCAGCCCAATCAGCATTGGTGTATGCAGTCACAGTAAGAGTTGAGCTCTTAGGGTACCGAAGACCGAAATCAAGAGTTCCTTTCAAGTATCTGAGAATTCTTTTTACAGCCAACAAATGAGATTGTTTAGGAGCTGATTGAAATCTTCCCACCATTCCTACTGCTTGCATAATGTCAGGTCTCGTAGCAGTTAAGTATAGAAGGGCTCCAATTGTTGACCTGTAATGAGTTGCATCTACCGGAGGAGAGTCATCATCTTTGCTTAATTTGCAATCTGTGGTCATAGGTGTGCTCATGGGTGTACAGTCTTCCATTCCATATCTTTTAAGCATGTCTTTAAGATATTTGGCTTGAGATATGAACATGCCTACCGTGGTTTGAGATACTTGTAGTCCAAGGAAGTAAGATAACTTTCCTATCATCGACATCTCGAACTCTTTTGACATATTTTGAGCAAATTCATGGCTTATCTCATCATTATTATTAGCAAAAATCAAATCATCAACATAGACTAGTGTGACTAGTAACTTATCCTCATTCGTGTTTATGTAGAGATTACTTCTTGCCACCCCCTTCTTGAAGCCTTGTTGTTGTAGATAGTGATCCAATCTTGTGTATCAAGCTCTAGGAGCTTGTTTCAACCCATATAATGCCTTTTTCAACTTACAAACAAAGTCTTTTCCTTCTGCTAGATTAAACCCTTCTAGTTGCTCCATGTAGACTTCTTCCTTGAGTTCCCCATTCAGAAATGTTGATTTTATGTCCATTTGATAGATTTTAAATCCTTTTGAGCAAGAAAATGCCAAGAACATCCTGATAGCTTCCACACGAGCTACTGGTGCAAAGGTTTCTTCAAAGTCAATTCCTTCAGTTTGTGAATAGCCTTTACAAACAAGCCTTGCCTTTTTTCTGATGATTTGTCCATCTTCATTCATTTTGTTTTTGAACACCCACTTGGTTCCAATTATATTTTTATCCTTTGGACGAGGTACTAGCTCCCATGTCTCATTCTTCTCGATTTGAGACATTTCTTCTTCCATGGCCTTTACCCAATGAGGATCCTTGCTTGAGTAAATGTTTCTGGTTCTATCATGGATAGAAGAGAAACATCATTTTTCTTTGGTGTACTTGTCATCCTTCTTCGGGTTTGCATCCCTTCATCTATATTGCCAATAATCTGCTCTTCTGGGTGACGCTTTTGGAGAAACTTCATCTTTGAAGGGGTTTGAGATGGTTTTTTTTCCTTGTGTTTTTCTTGATCTTTTTCTTCTTTTTAAGGTTCTTCTTCAATGAGAGGGTCAACTTCATGTTCTTCAATTTCTTTTTTTGGAAGGTCTTCATCAATCTTCACATGAATGCTTTCCACTATCTTCCGTAGTCGATTATTGTAGCACTTGTAGGCTTTGCTCCTTGTAGAATATCCAAGGAATATCCCTTCGTCAACTCGAGAATCAAATTTCCCTGGTGAGCCATCATTGATTTTTATGAAGCACTTGCTTCCAAAAATATTGAAGTATTTTACTGAAGCAGGTCTTCCTTTCCATAATTCATAAGGAGTCTTCTCATTATTTGGTCTTAGTTGAGTTCGATTCAAGGTATAGACAGTTGTCCTGACTGCTCCTCTCCAGAATTTTGGCTGCAAGTCAGCTGCTATTAACATTGTTCTTGCAATTTCTTGAACTGTTTGGTTTCTTCTTTCAACTACCCCATTTTGCTTGGTTGTTCTAGCAACAGAGAGTTCTTTTTCGATTCCATTTACTTTACAGAATTCATCAAATTCTTTTGATGTGAATTCTCCCCCTCTATCTGTTCTCAGACATTTAATCTTAGAGTCCTTTTCATTTTCTACAAGAGCTTTAAGATTCTTAAAACACTCAAATGCTTCGGATTTATATTTTATGAAATATATCCACATCATTCTAGTATAGTCATCAACAAATAAAGCAAAGTACCTTTCTCCTTGGAGTGCTGAAGTTCTAGTTGGTCCACATAAATCAGCGCGGATGATCTCCAAAGGCTTTGATGTAGAAAACTCCTTGGTCTTGTGGCTAGTTCTAGTTTGCTTTCCATGTTGACATGGACCACATACTCCTTGATTTGGCTTGAATAACTTTGGGATGTCTCGTACTGCATTAATCTTGGTGATATTGATCAAGGTATCGAAGCTTGTATGTCCAAGTCGCTTGTGCCACAGCCAACTTTCATCTGTTTGACTTAAGTAACATTTATCTTCTTGAATTTTGTTCAGAATTTAGATGTTGTCTGGTGTTCTAACCCCTTTCGTCACAAGTTCCCCTGAGGAAGAGTACCTTATTTCACAATCTTTAGTGCTAAAGACAACATTATGTCCTTGATCACAGATTTGGCTAACACTCAGGAGATTGTGTTTGAGCCCGTTTACTAGCAAAGCATTTTGAGCCTTTCCTTTTCCATTAATTAGGGTAATAGTTCATTTTCCAGCAATTTTGGCAAATCCACTTCCAAAGGATACATTTCCTTCCTTTTTGTTCAATGAGACAAACTTCCCTTTGTCCCCTGTCATGTGTCTGGAGCACCCACTATCCACAAACCAATGATTTTCATCACTGTGAGCACATAGAGCTAGGCCACATTTATCCGTGTGGGATTCTCATTTTTTGCTTTTCTTCTTTTGAGGGGGCAATTTTGTTCATTGTGTCCATCATCATTATATAATGAGCAAATCAGATCAAATTTGACCATGGGGTCAAAAGAGTTGTAGGTCTTGATTTGTCCTTGCCCTTTGGGACCATATGGTTTGTTTGTTTGATCCTTCAATTTTGGTGTTTCATTCTTACGGGCCATGCAATGTCTAGCTTGATGACCAAAATTTTTACAATAAAAGCAATGCCCAAAAAAGATAGTTTTGTACCTGTTGTAATGGCCATGATTTGAATCAACATTCTTCCTTGGAGTTACTCTCTCTTCATTCTTTGGATTTGAGATGGGCCTTTGATGAAATAATGTTTTGTACCTGTTGTAATAGCCATGATTTGAATCAACATTCTTCCTTGGAGTTACTCTCTCTTCATTCTTTGGATTTGAGATGGGCCTTTGATGAAATAATCTTTCTTCTTTTGGGTTGCTGGAAAGTACGTCGGCATAGCTTTTCACATTATTCTTAGTACTTGATGATTCTCCTTTAAAACCTATTCCAGATTTGTCATGTTAAGGTTTTTGATTATTTAGGATAGTGTCAAGTATTTGAGAGCTTTCCCAACCCTTTTTGACTTGCTCCAATTCCTTCCTCAGAGATACTATTTCGGCTTCACGTTCTCACAAACTTCTTCTTTTTCTTTTTAGCTTATTTTTCAAGAGGTCTTCCCTTCTTTTTGTTTCCTTGTTTTCTACCTTGAGAGAGATGATTTTATTTCGTAATTTCTCATTTTCTTCAATGGCACTCATTAACAATTCATCTACATTTCCTTCTAGCATTGAATCATCATCATTTGTGAATGCCATGAATAATACTTCTTGGCTTCCAACATGGTCATTTTCTTCATCTGATTCTTCATTACCCCCTTTGCGGTGAGGGAACTGATTAGTTGATTTCTTTTTGATGACTACAAATTCATCTTCATCAGACTCATCTTGCTTAGAGAAGAAATTCTTCTTATTGAACCCTTTCTTTTTGTATACCATTCTTTTAGAATTTTCCTCACCATCACTATCATGCTTATGAGGACATTTTGCAGCGTAATGACCTATTTTTCCACATTTGAAACAAATAAGAGGGTACTTACCTTTTATCTTAGATCCTTTCTTTAGTCTTCGTACAAATTGCGCCAATTCGGATTTAACATCGGAGTCAACACTATTGGTATTCCATTCTTCCCCTTTTTTGATTTTGAGGCCTTGAATGCTGCATCTTTGGAACTTGGGCATCCTTTTCTCATCTCATAGGCAATGAGGATTCCATGAAGTTCATCCATCTTGAGAGTATCTAGACCCTTCATTTCTTCTATAGCACTTACGTTGGAGTCAAATCTGTCTGGGAGAGATCTTAAGACCTTTTGAACAATAATGCTTTCTTCAATGTTTTCTTCCAATCCTTTAAGAGAGTTGACCACTTAAGCTACTCGAAGAAAGTATGATGCAATATCTTCTTCATCATCCATTTTTAGACTTTCAAATTGCCTTCTATGAGTTTGAAGCTCTTCTATAGCACTTACGTTGGATTCAAATTTGTCTGGGAGAGATCTTAAGACCTTTTGAAAAATAATGCTTTCTTCAATGTTTTTTTCCAATCCTTTAAGAGAGTTGACCACTTAAGCTACTCGAAGAAAGTATGATGCAATATCTTCTTCATCATCCATTTTTAGACTTTCAAATTGCCTTCTATGAGTTTGAAGCTTTGCCTTCTTAACTTTGGAGTCCCCATCGTATAAGCTAATTAACTTATCCCATACTTCTTTGGCCGAGTTACAATTCATGACTTTTGTAAATTCAGAATCAGTGATTCTTCGCTCGAACAACAACGATGAGTTTAAGGCTTTTGCATTTGCAATGTAAGCATTCCTTTCATCTTGATCTGTTGGAAGAGTGGAAGGAGCTGTGTACTCATTTAAAACCGAATGCCAAACTTCAGGTCCAAGGGACATTAAGTAGTAGGACATTTTTTTTCTTCCAAAAAACCAAAATTTGTGCCATCGAACAGAAGAGGTCTTCTTGACACTTCTTGATTTCTCATCATGACTAAGAATCCTTCTTCTAGCTATTAGGCTGATATGAAGAACCTGGCTCTGATACCAATTGTTGGAAACACTGAGAGGGGGGGGGGGGTGAATTAGTATTTCTTTTCAATTGTTATTTTTATCAGTTAAATCATTTATATTTAGAACACAAAAAATAATGTTAAGTTATGGTATGTTCTATGCTTAGAGCAATTTACTTTTTTTTTTATTATTATTATCCACAGATTAGCAATCACATGTATAGTAAGTAAAGTGCAGATAGAACATTAAACGATCGACAGAAAACAAGCCAAGACACGAGACACCGGATGTGGCGGCTAGCCAGGGACAAACCCCAATATGGGGAAACCCTTTGATCAAATCTTCTTTTATCTTCAATAATTTAGCACAGAGAAATAGTACAAAAATCTGATTTATATCAGCAACAACAAACCCTAGATTAGCGGCATCACCGGCATCAGGTACATCGGCATCACTGGCATCAACATCATTGGCATCACTGACATCAGCATCACCGACAACAACATTATTGGCATCACTGGCATCACCGGCATCACTCGGATTTCCAAGGAGAGTCAGCTTCACGTATTGCGCAGTTCTGAGAGAGAGTCTGATGGTCAATGCTGGTCAATCTTTCGATATGCAGTTGCAGCCCTAAATTTTGTGTCCTTCCTTCCACATGTGCGAGAGAAGAGCCCCTTTCTGCGCAGTAGGAGAAGAGCCTCTTTTCTGTGCAGGAGAGAGAGAGAGAGATGTGATGAGATGTGTGTGTACAAATGAGGAAAAGACCTCTTGTATTTATATACAAATGTTGATGATGAATAGATGCGTCTGTTGGGCTTCTGAGCCTTACATGAGTTGCTGGTTGGCTTGATAATTATTCATAATAAAATAAATTCATATCTCCATAAATTGCTTATTGGAATCGGTGAATCTTTGATCATCCTACACTCTCGCGAGAGAATCTGGAAAAATATTATTAGCCATGAATAAAGTGACCCACATGGAGTTTGGCCCTAGTTGCCAATTTTAACACTCCCTCTCAACTAGGGAGAACTCCATTTGCAATTCGTCAGACCGTCGCTACTATTCATCCATCAAATGCACTGCCCTGAACAACTTGACCCCTGCTCTGCTCTGCCTTGCTATGCTCTGTTCTGCTTTGCTTGAATTATGAAGAAGAAGAAGAAGAAGTGATCGAGGATGTATCATACCATCCTCCACTGACTCAAACTCAGCCTTAGAGTGTGTACCACTGGTTCCAGACCAGTCCTCAACCGACCCGAAGTCAGTGTCATAGTGGGTACAACTCCTACCACTGGTCCTAGACCAGTATCATTGATCCTAGATCAATGAAGGTCATCCTAGCATAGGGAGTACGGTAGATACAATGATGCGTCCATCAGTACTACTA
>APFE031434895.1:97482-123704 GCA_000404065.3 Pinus taeda
CACTTAAAGTCACTTTTAAATTAGATTTAACTTTATAAAAATTATAAAGTTACTTTAGGAGAAAAATTAAAATCTTTTGGACACTTTTCCCTAGGCCAAAGATCAAAGCCTAAGGGAACCACCTGTCCTCCGGTACCAAGTTTCAACACATACAGGACCCTCATCAGAGGGTTTCTGAACGACACCAAGTCGTTCTCGGAAAGTCAGAAATTTGACCTTTCCTAGGGGCTTTGTGAGAATGTCGGAGACCTATTCATCTGTACCGATATGTTGGAGCCTTATAGCTCCCCGCTGCACCGTATCTCGAATATAGTGGTACTTGATAGCGATATGCTTGGAGCAATCATGAAATACGAGATTATCTGATAAACGAATCCCACCCTGGTTATCACACAGGATCACAGTGGTATCCAATGTAAATCCAAACAATTCACTGAAGAACTTTTGTAACCAGACTGCCTCACAGGGGGCCATGCTAGCAGCAATATACTCTGCCTCGACGGTGCTCAAAGCCACCGACTTCTGCTTCCTGCTCATCCAGGATCTCGAAGTAGATCCTAAGGAGAAACAACGCCCGAAAGTGCTCTTACGATCCACCACACTGCCTGCCTAATCAACATCAGTGTCCAAGTAGTCTCACAGCTTCGACAGTGTATCTTAACGCATAAGTAATTGTGCCACTAAGATATCTCAACAGATTCTTGGCAACAATCCAAAGTATGTGGTGAGGTTCAAACTTGAACCATATGTTGACTCAACGTGTTGACTGCGAAGCATATATCTGGTCGGGAGTTCACTAGAACATTAATGCTCCGACGAGTTGACGATACTCGGTGGCATTTCATAAAATAGGTCCAGATGCACTATTGCTTAACTTTTTGAAGTCGAGCTCCATTGGGGTAGTTACGGGCTTGCAGTCTACCATACTGAATCTTTCCAATATCATCACCACATATTTTCCTTGAGATAGGAAAATTTCTCCGAGCTTCTACCAAACTTCAAGTCCTAGGAAATAGTGCATCAGTCCTAGGTCCTTCATCTCAAATTCAGAAGCCAACTCCCTCTTACATTTATGAATGAGAGGGTCTGCACCTGTTAGAAAGAGGTCATCCACATACAGCACCAGTATGAGAGGTTTGTCATCTCCAACCTTAGAGTAAAGGTTAGGATCGACTTCACTCCTAGTGAATCCCAACTTCATCAAGTAGCTATCGATCCTCTCATACTATTCTCGGGGTGCTTGCTTCAGCCCATAGAGAGCCTTCTTCAACCTGCATACATGAGATTTTCGATCATAAATCTCAAATTCTTCGGGTTGCTCCACGTAGACCTCTTCGTTGATCGAACCATGCAAGAACGCGGTCTTGACTTCCATCTGATGTAGGTTCCATCCTTGTGAAGCCGCAAGGGCTATGATCGAGCGGATAGTGGTATATCTGGCAACAGGTGGAAATATCTCATCATACTCTTTTTCTTTCGGTTCCCTGGTGTTAGCTTCTTGAGAGCTCCTCACTGTAGGAAGATTGTTCACCTTGCTGAGAGCCATATCTTCGTCAAAGGTGACATCATGATTAATCACGACTTCCCTTTGACCGGCTACATAGATTCTATAGCCCTTAGTATTCTCACTATAGCCCACGAAGATTCCTTTCTTTCGAGATGCACCCAATTTATTCCTTTTCTCTTTCGGCACATGAAAACATACAGGGCTTCCAAAAATTTTAAAATGAGATATATCAGGTTTCATACCAGTGAACATTTCTTTAGGAGTCTTGGAACCCAATGTTTGATGAGGGCATCGGTTTTGTACATATACGGCGGTGTTTGCAGCTTCGACGCATAGAAACTTCGGAAGTCTTTGATCATGGAGCATGGCACAGACAACTTCCACAATCGTACGGTTCTTCCTTTCTGTTCAGGAGTATATGGTGTAGTAGTCTCCCTGTTAACGCCAGCCTCTTTACAAAAGTCATGAAACTCATTAGATTCATATTCAGTGCCATTATCAGTCCTTAAGATCTTGATCTTCTTTTCAGTTTGATTCTCGATCAAGGCTTTGAAGTGTCGAAACCAAGAGAACACTTCATCCTTCTTTTTCAAGAAGTATATCCAAGTCTTTCGAGAATAGTCATCTGTAAATGTAAGGTAATATGAATATCCTCCCAAGGAGTTCACAGGCATCATACCAGATATGTTTGAGTGAACGAATTGTAATATATCGGAGGTCTTGCTTTGGCTTGAAGGGAATGGTCCCCTTTTGAGCTTTCCTTCGGCACATCCCGGACATACACCTTCTTTCTATACTATGAATTCGGGCATCCCTGTCACCCTTTGTCTTACATCGGGTACAACTTTATAATGAAGGTGGGCACACCTCCAATGCCAAGGTTCGGACTGAAGAGATGTGTCGTAAGACGTGACACCTAGCGGACTTCCACCGACTTGATATAATGAATCAACGCGAAACCCAAGAGTAAAGGCATATTTAACATTGTTTTTCCATACATGTACCTTGCCATCGTTGAAGGTCACCCTTTAGCCTTTGTCTTCCATTGCCGAGATGGACACCAGGTTCTTTTTGAGGTCAGGTACATATAATACATCCTGGAATTTCTAGCCTTCTTGAATGGAGGCCACCAAGCGCTTGTCGATAGAGTCCCGGATGATCTTTGTTTTGAATTCACCGGTTTTCCATTTGTTCCTGGCAGCAACGGGTGCATTTGATGGAGGCTCAACAATATTGCCTCTCACATGGTCCAACACTCCTTGATCTTCTAAGGTTAGATCGAGAGACATCTTCCATCCGTGATAGTCAGACTTCTCACTGAGCTTGTCTTTGGCGGGGAAGAGTGTTGAGGACCCCATAGTTCTTTTAGGATAGCCTTGCCAATCTTCTCTTCGATGATTGCTCTTGCTCTTGCTCGGGCTTTGTCTTAACCTCAGCTCTGATACCATGTTAAGTTATGGTATGTTGTATGCTTAGAGTAGTTTACTTCTTTTTATTATTGTTATCCACGAATTAGCAATCACATGTACAGTAAGTAAAGTGCAGATAGAACATTAAACGATCGATAGAAAACAAGCCAAGGCATGAGACACCAGATGTGGGGGTTAGCTAGGGACAAACCCCAATATGGGGAAACCCTTTGATCAAATCTTCTTTTATCTTCAGTAATTCAGCAGAGAGAAATAGTACAAAAATCTGATTTATATCAGCAACAACAAACCCTAGATCAGCAACATCAGCGTTAGTGGCAACAGTATCACCGACATCATCGGCATCAGTATCATCGGCATCACCGGCATCAGCATCATGGGCATCACCGGCATCAACATTATCAGCATCACCAGCATCACCCAGATTTCTAAGGAGAGTCAGCTTCACATACTGCGCAGTTCTGAGAGAGAGTTTGATGGTCAATGTTGGTCAAACTTCCGAACTGCAGTTGCAGCTTTAAATTCTGCGTCCGTCCTTACACACGTGTGAGAGGAGTCCCTTTCTGCACAGCAGGAGAAGAGCCTCTTTTCTGCGCAGGAGAGAGAGAGAGAGAGATGTGATGAGATGTGTGTGTACAAATGAGGAAAAAGACCTCCTGTATTTATATACAAATGTTGATGATGAATAGATGCGTTTTTTGGGCTTCTGAGCCTACATGATTTGCTGGTTGGCTTGATAATTATTCCATAATCAAAATAAATTCATATCTCCATAAATACTTATCAGAATCGGATGATCTTTAGATCAATCCTACACCTCTTGATGAGAGGAATCTAGAAAAAATATTATCAGCCATGAATAAAGTGACTCACATGGAGTTTGGCCCTAATTGCCAATTTTAACAAAACCAAATGCCAAACTTCAGGTCCAAGGGACATTAAGTAGTAGGACATTCTTTTTGTTCCAAAAACAAAAAATTGTGCCATCGAACAGAGGAGGTCTTCCTGACACTTCTTGATTTCTCATCATGACTAAGAATCCTTCTTCTAGTTGTTAGGCTGATATGAAGAACCTGGCTCTGATACCAATTGTTGGAAACATTGAGAGGGGGGGGTGAATCATTATTTCTTTTCAATTGTTATTTTTATTAGTTAAATCATTTATATTTAAAACACAAAAATGCATAGCAGGAATAAATGCTTTTATTAATATAATCTTTGCAATAAATCAAGTATAATGTATATAGGGCTTCAACTAGTTGCCAAGCACCAACTTGGACTTTTTGTGAGGCTCCAACCTCCAAAGCACCAACTTTGTCTTGTCAAGGCACCAACCTTGGATTTAGGAGCACCAACTCCCAGGACACCAATCCTTCCAGTTTCGAGGCACCAACCCTAATGGCTCCAACCCTCTGCTGTAAATTGTCTGGATATGTTTGGTAGTAATTCTCTGCTCCCAACCCTGCTAGACCTACCACTTACTTCTGCCCTCCTGCTTCTTCCACGTCTGCCAAACCTTCGGCTTCCTCTGTTTCTTACAGTACGCTCCCTGTAAACTTTCCTTGTTCTCTGTTATAGATGCCCGATACGCCCTGACCTTTGGCTTCCTTTTCGCTCGCTTGATCTTCTGGCTTCTCGACCTTCAACTTCTCGATCTTTGGCTCTCGCTCTCCGGCTTCCTCTGTCTCTTCGAGTTCACCAATACTCAAAAGACACTTTCATTTGGAAGAGAGGCCGAATTACAAAAGTGTTGCATATTGAATTATATCAGAGAGGCCCTTTTTAATATTTATACAACAGACTCAGTATTTACGGAGGATTTCATAGGAGAGGCTATACCAACAGGGAGGTCCCACATGCCACGTCACTACCTCAATTCGCACTCGCAACTTTCGGAAACTCTCGCAATCGCAACCCTTTGGATTCACGATATAACATTGCCGATGCCCCTATTTCCGACGGATGCGATATTCCAATAAGCTTCTTTGGATAACTCAATCGGGTCCACAACTTATATCGCAATCAGCGGTCGGGTTCACAAGACTTATCGCAATCGGCAGTCTGGTGGTGTCAACCCTTTTGAACTTTGCGATTCGAAGGATGCGATATTTAGTTACGCTATGCTATAATGGTGTAGCGGGTCCGCAATGCTATTGCAATCGCAGTTTTCAAGTGGCATTCCTTTGTGATACATAACTTCCAATGCGGATGCGGTATACTATTAAATCATGTTATAATGGTGTAGCGGGTCCACAATAATATCGCAATTGCAGTTATTAATGTGACATCCATTTATGAATTGCGATATGAAAGTTCCAATGAGCGGATGCAATATTGCATTAGGGCTATTACCATAAACTGTTCGGGTTTGTGTATTATATCGCAATCGGGGATTTCAGTGTAACAACAACTTCAATACTTGTGACGTAATGGATGCGATATTGTATTGGGCTGTTGCCCTAACATGTTTCAGGTCCACAGTACATATCGCATCGAGGGTTTTGGGTAGTGGCACATAATAGAACCTGTCGATATGATTTCTACCGATATTATATACTGTCGAAAGGGTTCCCATGATTTATTTCTTCTGGATCTGCATTGTCTTGGCTCGTCGCTCCTGTGGTTTCTCTTTATTCCTATGACTTCCGATACTGCTCCGATAGCTCTTCTCTGCTTTGATAGCTTTGCTCTGCTCTGATAGCTCCTATGACTTCCGATATTCTCTGCTCTAATATTCTGCAATACTCCTCCGATATGTTAACTCTGATATTTCTCCGATATTTCATGTTAACTCCTCCGTTAACACTGTTTATGCACCTTTGCCGATGTGTTCCTCTTTGCTTCTTGTGGCTTCCAATTACCTCTTCCGATGGTTTCCCTGATGGCTTTATTTCTTCTGGATCTGCATTGTCTTGGCTCGTCGCTCCTGTGGTTTCTCTTTATTCCTATGACTTCCGATACTGCTCCGATAGCTCTTCTCTGCTCTGATAGCTTTGCTCTGCTCTGATAGCTCCTATGACTTCCGATATTCTCTGCTCTAATATTCTGCAATACTCCTCCGATATGTTAACTCTGATATTTCTCCGATATTTCATGTTAACTCCTTCGTTAACACTGTTTATGCACCTTTGCCGATGTGTTCCTCTTTGCTTCTTGTGGCTTCCAGTTACCTCTTCCGATGGTTTCCCTGATGGCTTTTCTCCTTGGCTTCTTTCTCCTGTTTCTTCATGGATCTACTCTGCTTCTCCTTGGCTTCATATCATCATTTAGTATCCTAGAATATTGCCATATTGACATTAATGACAATCTAGATCAACAAATAGAAGAGAAATCACCTAATGTTGATGCCCCAGATTTCTCAACACCATATTCTTCATGAGCATTCCTTTGCAATTACGTCAGCCCAATCTTCCTATACAAATGACCTTTCTTGTGAATACGTACTGCATTTACTTGGATGCTCTTCTTGATGGATACGTTTTAGGAAGAGTGAAGGTTAATTAATTGACTTGAATACTGTTGTACATTAAAAGAGCAGGAAGATTTATATGTGTGCTGTGCTTGTAAACATAATTTTAATGTTGTTTTCACTTGGATTCACTTTCTGATAGATTTTAGCAAAAGGAGAGGTCAATTGAATTGAGGACTGCTGCAATGGATGAGCCTATGTTTGAGTAGAATGTCATTAGTTTAGAAGGTACTAATGATGCCATAAGTTCAGATGGGAATTTTGTAATGCCAATAGCTTGGTAGTATTGGGATTAGTCAAGGCTGGCATTATGAAATGAAAAAAATGTACTAAGTTCTTATATGAAAAAACCAACTATCAATTTGACTGAAAACAACTCATGATGTAAGTTACATCTACTTAGAGAGTGAGAGATGTGTCTTACAAGAAAAGTATATATATCTAAACTATGTGTAGCTGTAAAATAATATAGAACACAAGTAGTGAGAGGAGTAGGTTAGTAATCACTAACATTAAACTTTATATATGTTGCATGTCTCAAGATCATTCCAAAACAAGATTTTTGGTTTCATATGAATGCTGACTTTAGAGATGGACTCTAGAGTGCTTACCACATAAGAGACAATATTAATAGGTTTGCTTTCGGTTTATTAAAACACACTATATACAGTAAAGTAACACTACAAGTACAAGATAATTCTAGAGAAATAAATAATTCTAACCAAAGATAATTCTAGAGACCAATACATTAATCCATGCTATTGGCTACAAATCTTGGAGAAGGCCACGACCTTTGTCTCTGCTGATGATATGTCTCTAGACGTGAAGTGGTACGATAACCATAAAGGGTTGTTGGATGACCCATCTGTGGATGTTGTGCACATTCCTCTGCCCACCTCTTTACATCTTGAAAGGGTTTTCAAGTCTGTCCAGACAAAGAAATGTATCCTTCTTGATAAGCTCCTATCTTATCTGTATAAGAAATTGACATTGTCTTTGAAGCCTGCAACACAAATTGTGTTCAACTTATGGATGGCTCGATGTGGATGCACCATCCTAGAACTCGTTAAATTAAAGAACTACTTGGAAATGAAGACCTATTTAGTAACTGGAATCCAATGAGCACTCAATTCCACTGTTGCAACATGAATTATTGAATGGTGTTAATATTCTTAGAAAGTTGTTGATAAAAACTCTCACATTCACAATTACTCTCATCAAAGGCTTTATCAATCTAAAAGATGGTGTCTTACGCTAGACATGATGATATTTTTCCTTACCATACTATCATCTGATGCCTTCTGAGCTCTTCGTTGTAGTTGTTATCTCAGATCGTTATGGTGTTTTATGCAATCTAAATGCCAACAAAAAAAATACTTACCCCATTCTTGTAACTATACATGAGAGTCGGGTAACCTCGGAACCACCTCCCTTGGGTTAGAATGGTAAGGGGTTGTTACAGTTAGAGTTTGACAGGACCTTTCTGAGAGTTCAGGTACACACTGGTAGTGCGGGTTTTTGAACGACAGATTTAGAAGATAACTTCGACCCTCTATTCTTTGAAAAACTTGTTCCAATACATACAGAGCTTGCCCTTCCAAAAAGGTGAATAAACTCTGCCACTTCAGGTAGAACTTCGACCCACAGAACCTGAGGTAAAGTATGATTCTTCTCCATTAGAAAAATCGACCCCAACTTGATCTGGAACTTGATAGCCTGGTGGGCTTTCCTTGGCCTGTCAAGATAATACAGAAAACACTATATAAACAGGTAAAATCAACTGATAAAACCTCTTCCAACTCAATACCTCCCGCAAATCATCTTCTCCATGAAAGCACAATGGTGAAATTTGTGTGATCTCACTCCTTGACCCAGTTAGAGTGTATAATTTCAACACTAAAACCAACTATGATGGCTAGGGTTTCCAAAACCTAAGCTGCTTCTCCAAAACTCTCTCCAAGAGCTTGTTTTTCTCAAATTGCAAGTGAAAGAATGAGAAGAGTCTCCTCACTTTTTCTCTTTTATAAACTTGTGGCCACTTTTGCCACCAATTTACCCTTTTAACTTTTATAAAGTCACTTTACAACATTTGCACTTTATAATGTTAAAGTGACTCTTCACTTGCCTAGGAAATGCCCTCCTTTTAACTCCTTTAGACTTCTATAATGTTTCCCTAGGTGAATTAAGTGCCTTTATTAAATTTTCCCTGCTTTAGCCTATGGGAACCATATTAGGCTAGCAGACCCCGTCATATGCTTCCCAAGTGGTCGGTGACATTATATTCTTCCCTACCCATGATTGCTTGTCCTCAAGCAATTTCAACTTAGGATGTTTGAGCACCTGCTTACCTTCCCAGGTGGCATCCTCCACAGGTAAATCCTTCCATTTTACGAGGTACTCTTTCATTGGCCTACTTCGTAGCTTCCCTCCCTAGTTTCTAGGATCTTCTTTGGGACTAAGATCAACTCTCTTTCCTCATCCAACGATGGGAGTTTTGCGGAAGTGACAACATGTTGTCCCAGGGCCTTTTTAATACACGAAATATGAAACATGTTGTGAATTTTACATCTTTCAGGAAGCTCAAGTTAATAGGCCACTTCTACTCATCTCACTATTTTGTATGGCCTGTAGAACATGGGTTTCAACTTTTCCGCCCCCTTTGTTTTGAGTGATGACTGCTTGTGGGGCTGAAGATGAAGGTACACCATATCTCCCACTTCAAACCTGTGCTTCACTTTGTGCCTATCCGCATATAATTTCTGTTGATTTTGAGCCATCTGTAGATTGTTCTTGAGGACCTTCAAAATAGCCTGGCACTCCTGAATCCATTCCTTGGCTAGAGGTGCCCGATTATCCCCAAATATCCTATTTGCAAATGTCAGGGCGTCGTACCCATATAAATCTTTGAAGGATGTCATGCCAATGGACATGTGGAAAGTGGTGTTGTAGAAATTATGCCCCATATGCAACCACTTAACCTATGCTTTTTGCTTGTTGGTTACAAACTTACATTATGTTGGAGATAGCCTTCCAACCATTTGTTGACTATCTTTGTCTGCCCATCAGTCTGTGGGTGGTAGCTGGTGCTCCATGTCAGCTCGGTCCCCACAAGTCTGAATAGCTCTTGCTAGAGGCTGCCCATGAACCTACTGTCCTTGTCGTCGACAATGGTCTTCGACAACCCATGTAATTTGAAGACCTTGAACAATAACTCAGCCACTTGTGCCGCTGAGTATTTTGATGGTATGGCAAAGAAATGAGCGGATTTTGTGAGTAGGTCACATATATACAATTTTTGCCTTGTGCCGGAGGTAGCCCAGTGATAAAGTCCATGGACATGCTCTCCCATTTCTGCTCCGAAATAGGGAGTGGTTGCAGTAAACCCACTTGATGACTGTATTCTGCTTTATTCTACTGGCAAGTGCTACATTCCTTCATGAATCTCAACACATCTATCTTGAGGCCTTTTCAAGTGAACCTCTCCCTAATTTTCCCGTAGGTCTTTATGTACCCAGGATGCCCCGCTAAGGGTGAGCTATGAGTTGCCTGCATAATTTTCTCCTTGAGTTGGGATTCTGGTACCAGATAGATTTGGTTTTTCTCCATGACTTGGTACATGTGATCATTAATCAACCCCTTCCAGAATCTCACAGGAAAATTTATTCTTCGAATATTCTACAACCAATAGCGACTTCCAATCATCTACCATCTCTATGAGAGACAGTGGTTTGCATCCTTGAAAGAGCATAAGCCACTATATTTTTTTGTCTTTGACATACTCTATCTTGAAGTTGTAGGCCTGCAATTTATTGGTCCACTTTTGTTGCCTCTTACTTAGTTCCTTTTGCTCCATGAGGATCTCAGGTTATCATGATCTGTCTTTTCTTTGAACCCGTTCCCCACTAGATATTGTCTGAATTTGGCCAATGCATGCATGATGGTCAACATTTCGTTATCATAGATCGAATAGTGTTGCTCATAATCTCTGAGTTTGTGACTCTCGAATGCTATGGGGTGATGATCCTGCATAAGAACTGTTCCTATCCCTATCCCCAAAGCGTCACATTCTAGCACAAATGGTTGGGTGAAATTTGGTAGCGCAAGCACATGGCATGTACTCATCACCTCCATCATCTTCTCAAATGTTTCCCGTGTTCTCTTTGACCAGTTGAAGGATTCCTTCTTCGTGAGCTCTGTAAGAGGTGTTGTTAACTATGAGAACCCCTTAACAAATTTCCTGTAGTAAGTGTAGAGAGCAATGAAGCTCTTTAGTTTTGTTATGTTCTTTGGGATGGGCCACTCAATGATTGCCTATATTTTCTCTTGGTGTACTTGAACCCCATCATGTCCAATCACATGCCTTAGGTAAAACATCGTTGTTATGCCAAACTCACACTTGGACTCCTTTGCATGTAGCTCCTGCTCCTCCAGAATCCCCAAAACCTTGTCCAAGTGTATCAGATGGTCCTCCCAAGTCTTGCTGTAGATTAATATATCATCATAGAAAACTAGCAAGTACTTCTGCAACTATTTATGTAGAGACCAAGGAAGCTCTTCAGTTTCGTTATGTTCTTTGGGGTGGTCCACTCAATGATTGCCTAGATTTTCTCCTGGTGTACCTGAACCCCATCATGCCCAATCAAATGCCCTAGGTAGAGCATCTTTGTCATGCCAAACTCACACTTGGACTCTTTTGCATATACCTCGTGCTCCTCCAGAATCCCCAAAACCTTGTCCAAGTGCATTAGATGGTCTTCCCATGTCTTGCTGTTGATCAATATATCTTAAAAGAAAACCATCAAGTACTTCTGCAATTTTTTATTGAACACATGGCTCATGCGTGACTGGAAAGTTGCGGGGGCATTGGTTAGTCCAAATGGCATAATCAGGAACTCATAGTGCCCATAGTGGCACTTGAAAGCTGTCTACGAGATGTCCCGTTCCCAAACCCGAATCCGATAATAGCCAGAATGAAGATCAATCTTTGAAAAGTATTTGGCCCCTCTCAGTGCATCCATCGACTCATTTATCCTGGGGATAGGATATCGGTTCTTGATTGTCCTCTTATTGAGAGCCTAGTAGTCTATGCACATTCGCAAGGTATCGTCCTTCTTAGCCATCACTACGAAAGAAGCGAACAGATTGGAGGTAGGTTGAATATGGCCCAAGCTCAACAACTCCTTAATGGTCTTCTCTATATCATATTTGTAGACCTTGGGATGTCGGTAAGGATTGGTTATCATTGCCTACACACCCTTCAATTCCATAACATGCTCAAAACCCTTGTCTGGTGGTCTACCTGGAGGAATGTCAACAAAAGCCTTTTGGTGTTTACAAAGTAATATCTGAATGTCGTCTGGGTGTTGTCATGGTTGATCTGGTTGTCTGCTATTTTTAATAAGGCACTCAACTACCCACTCAATATCGCCCTGCCTCAATACTGCGTCCATGTGGTGAGATGATACTAGTCTTGGTGCGTACTGATGCATGGCCCTCAAAACTACCCTTCTGCCATCTATTGGATCTTTGAATTCCATCTCCATGTTTCACTGATCCTTAGTATACTTCCCAATGTAGTAGAGCCACTGACAACCTAACACCACATAGGTGTCTAACACATCCACCACGAAGAAGTCCTTGGTCACTATGTAGTTTCCCATAATTAGTTGCAGCTTGGGGACGTATCTATTGCAGTCCATTTGATGGTTACCAGGTATAATGACCATAAAACTATCAATCTCCTCAGTAGGATTTCCCCTCCGTTCTACCATGCCCGTATCTATGAAACTGTGGGAAGCTCCACTATCGATCAACACCATCACTTCGTGCCCCGCTAAAACCCCTCTTAACTCTGTAAGTATGATACCTGGGGAATCCTAACATGGATGCAATGATAGGGGCTTTTCCCTTTGCATGTGACATCTCATCCCCAACTATCTGGTGTATCCGTCCTTGTTCTTGTCCTTGCATCAACTCCTCATCTCCATCATTACTATCTCTCTTAGAGTACACCTCAATATAGTGAGCCTTGCCCACCTTGCCTTACCAACATAGTTGTGCCCTGGCGCCCATGGTCCGGACAACTGAAACTGAGCTTCTTCTTTCTTAGCTCCTTTAGGGTCTCCTCATCCATATTTTGTTTCCCAATCGACCTCTTTACTCTTCTGAAAGAAAAAGGGCTTAAGAGTGAATTTGTTTTTAGAAGCGACATGCTGCATGTCCTTGGTCATGTTAATCACCACACGAAAAATGGTGGGCTCAAAGCCTTTGACCCATCCACGTAGAGGTTCTAACATCCCCTCTACAAATAACATCACCAATTTGTCCTCTAAGATATTTGTGACCATAATTGCGAGCCTGTGAAACTCTGAAATGTAAGCCTCTGGACTGCTTGTCTGCTTTAGCTGTGTTGGCTCCCTAAAATGAAGCTCCGTATCTTTCCTGCCAAACTACTCAATGAGTCTCTGAACTCAGTGTATGACGTGATGCTGTTGTGACCCATAGTCACCAACCCACGGTACCGCCACTGATGGGCCTCGCCATCTAAGTGTAATGTGGCTAGTTTAATAGCCTTCTCCTTTGTCATCTGATGCAACTAGAAATATGTTAATTTTTGGATAACAATGGTGTGTTCTATGCTTAGAGCAATTTTACTTCAATTTCTTTATTAGCCCAATATCAATATTCAGTTTAGCAATCACATCATCATGATAGTAAAGTGTAGATAGAACATAAACAATAACAGTAGAAGACAATCCAAGACAAGAGGACACAAGATATGGCACCAGCCAGGGACAAACCCTAATGTGGGGAAACCCTTGATCAATTCTTATAATTCTTCAAAACTTCAGCAGATTGAGAGAGTACAATATACAATATTCACTTGCCCAATCACAGTGAAATCTGATCAGTCAAACAACAGAAACATAAAGCCCCAACTAGAAAAGTCAACGCTGGTCAACAAGGCAAATTTTGACCTCCAAAATAACTCAGCCAAACTAGCCTACAACAACAATAATACCAATTCTCTGCAACCAATCATAGCTTCTCAAATGATAAGCCAATTAACTAATCAACAGATGTCTTCAAATTTGTGCCTTTGCTACAGGACAACCTGTCTCATGCTTCTACGTAGACTGTAAGAGATGATTTCAAGGAATATTCCCCTAGTGAAGTCTCAAAACCCTTGATTTAATTCTGGTCAAGCTCTAGAACAATCAGAGGTAAATATGTATCTATTAGTCCATTGCTAGAATGGTTGCATTTTTAAAAGCATTGTATGGCTCAATGCATTGTTTTAGTTTTCTAAATCAAGCCACTAGGATAACCATACTTCGGCCTTGCAATTTTCAAAACTTTCTCACAGTGATAGATTACTTT
This sequence comes from Pinus taeda, assembly GCA_000404065.3. Lineage (NCBI taxonomy): Eukaryota > Viridiplantae > Streptophyta > Pinopsida > Pinales > Pinaceae > Pinus > Pinus taeda. The sequence continues at coordinate 111,269 of APFE031434895.1, forward strand.
AGGGCTATAAATATGCAATAAACAACAACCCAACCGTTGATATGTAGGAGGCGGAACAACTTTTGACAAATATGCTTCAGGATCATTTTCAAAGAGTCGAGTAGGCTGGTTTTTAACCGAGATGGCCGAGTCGATGACTGGCTCGCCCGACTTTGTAACAACCCGGCCAGCCATTCTGCTTCAGCCACCGAGCCGACCCTGCCAAGCATTGGCTCAGTCTGGCTCGGCCGAGTCGGAGTCGGTTCAATCGTTTTTTAAAATGATGGTCCAAATGAGAAGGCACCTTGTATTTATATGCAAATGTTGAAGATGAATAGATGTGACTGTTGGGCTTCTGAGCCTACATTAGTTTGTTGGCCGACCTTGACAATTTATCCATAACCAAAATAAATTCATAATTTCATTTGTACATGTCAGAATGGGATTATCTTTAGATCAATCCTACACCTCTTGGAGAGAGGAATCCAATAAAAATATGAGTTGCCTCATATGAGTTGTCACAGGTGAAGTTTGGCCCTACTTGCCAAAATTAACACTCCCTCTCAACTAGGGAGAACTTCACCTACCAAACTGTCTGACAATTTGTACCATCACTGTCTCTGCTCCACTTTGCTGAACCATGAAGAAAGAAGAAATGATCAAGAATGTATCATACCATTTGCCACTTACCCGAAGTCAGTCTCCATTAATAGAGTGTCTCATACCACTCTTAACCGACCCGAAGTCAGTTTCCATTGATCCTAGATCAATATCAACATCTTAGCATAGGGAGTACGATAGTACACAATGCATCCATCAGTAGTATTATGGTCCCTATCTTGATTTCTCTTCTCAGTGGTCATATGAGAAGTACTTCCCATGAGTCCCAAACTGCATGGGTAGGATATGCCATAGGAGAAGGTGAATCACTCAACCTATGCATATGTCACCATGAGGTATCACAGGGGAAGGTGAACCACTCACCCTGTACATCGTGCACCATTAGGGGAAGGTGAACCTCTCACCCTATCGTCACTCATCGCTTCAAGAAGTACCCCAAGCCCCCCAGAGCTCAACATCCATCTCATACGGGGCCCTCATAAGAGGGTCTCTCCATGGCTCCAATTCGTTCACGGAAGGTTAAGAAATTGACCTTCCCCAGGAGCTTCGTAAGAAAATCGACGATCTGATCATCAGTCCCAATGTGTTGGAGCCTTATTGCTCCCCGTCGTACCATATCTCGGATAAAGTGGTACTTGATATCAATATGCTTGGAGCGCGGTCATGAAACACGGGTTTCTCAGAAAGACGAATCCCACTATGGTTGTCTCAGAAGATCATGGTGGTATCTAGCACATGTCCAAACAACTCACTAAAGAGCTTCCTCAACCAAACAACTTCACAGGAGGCCAAACTAGCAACAATGTATTCAGCCTCATTGGTGCTCAAGGCAACCGACTTCTGCTTGTTGCTCATCCATGATATCAAAGTAGAACCTAGAGAGAAACAACATCCATATGTGATTTTACGATCCACCACACTGCCAGCCCAGTCTGCATCAGAGTAACCATGGAGCCTCACATTCCTAGGAGTGTATCTCAGTCCATAAGTGATTTTGCCCCGAAGATATCTCAAGAGATTCTTGACAACAATCCAATGTATGTGATGAGGCTTGACCATAAATTGATTCAATGTATTCACTGCAAAACATATGTCTAGATGGGAGTTCACCAAGAACATCAGGGCTCTCACGAGTTGACGATACTTAGATGGATTTCCCAAATCGGGCCCAACAACACTTCCACATAACTTCTTGAAGTTAAGTTCCATTGGAGTAGTCACGGACTTGTAGTCTACCATCCCAAATCTTTCAAGTATCTTCACAATATATTTTCTTTGAGAAAGGAAAATCTCACCTGGCTTTTGCCAGACCTCCAACCCTAGGAAGTAATGCATCAACCCTAAGACCTTAATCTCGAATTCAGAAGCCAACTCCCTCTTACATTGATGAATAAGAGGGTCTGCACCTGTTAGAAGGAGATTGTCCACATAGAGCACTAAGATGAGAGGTCTATCATTCTCAACCTTAAAATAAAGGTTTGGATCAACTTCACTTCTCGTAAATCCCAACTTCATTAGATAGCTATCGATCCTCTCATAACAAGCCTGGGGTGCTTGTTTGAATCCATAGAGGGCTTTCTTCAACCTGCATACATGTGTTTGACGATCTTGAACTTCGAACCCATCAGGTTGTTCTACATAGACTTCCTCCTTAAGTGAACCATGCAAGAAGGCAATCTTGACATCCATCTGATGTAGATTCCAGCCTTGCGAGGCAACAAGGGCTATAATCGAACGGATGGTGGTATAGCGGCCCGTGGGCAACTGTTGCAAATATCTCATCATAATCTACACCTTCCTTTTAAGAGAAGCCTCAAGCAACGAATCTGGCCTTGCACTTTTCAACACTTCCATCAGCTCCATGCTTGATCTTGTAGAGGCATTTTGAGGTGACAACGCATTTGTCCTTGGGTCTAGGGACAACATCACAAACATCATTCTTCATAATCAACTCATACTCTTCGTTCATTGCATGCTTCCGGACTTGGTGTTTAGCAGCTTCTTCGAATGTGCAAGGCTCAGATTGAACATTGGTGCTTATTGCAGTTAAGTACCCTTGGTACCTATTCGGCTTCTTGCTTTTACAAAATGTCCCCCTAGGTGCAACATGTCTCTCGGCATCTTTGAGAGTCTCCCTAAGCCATGAGGGTCTCCTTTTGGAGGAGGAGGGCTCATGAGGGGGTGGATCAATGGGATCCATTGGTCCTTCAACATCGGGCATCAACTCATCCTATGGTTCTCCCTGTTTTCCTGAATTTGCTTCTTTGCCCTTCCTTGGAAGAGGAAGGTTACTAATCTTCCCAAGGGAAACATCCTCATCGAAGGTGACATCATGACTATCTACACTTCTCTTTCACCAGGCACATAGATTCTATATGCCTTAGAAGTTTCAATGTAGCCCACAAATGTTCCTTTCTTCCCTGAAGCATCCAATTTGCTTCTCTTTTCTTTCAACACATGAAAATATACAGGACTACCAAAAATTCTAAAGTGAGAAACATCAGGTTTCTTACCAGTGAAAACTTCTTTGGGAGATTTGGAGTCCAATGCTTGATGATGGCATCTATTTTGAACATACACAACGGTGTTTGCAGCTTTGACCCATATGAACTTCGGAAGGCTTTGATCATGAAGCATGGCACGAGTGGCTTCTACAATAGGACGATTCTTTCTTTCAAAAACACCATTTTACTCAAGAGTATATGCGGTGGTAGTCTCCCCCTTAATGCTAACTTCTCTACAATAATTTTTGAACTCATTTGATTGATATTCGGTTCCATTATCAGTCCTCAATATTTTGATCTTCTTCGTGGTTTGATTTTCGACGAAAGCTTTGAAAGAACAAACCATGAGAATACTTCGTCCTTGTTCTTCAAGAAATATATCCAAGCCTTGTGGGAGAAATCAACGATAAAAAGAAAACATAATATAAATATCCTCCTAATGAGTTCATGGGCATCGTACTAGACAGATTAGAATGAACCAATTACAATATGTCAGTACTCTTGCTATCACTTGAGGGGAATGGTCCCCTTGTATGCTTTCCTTTGGCACACACCTGACAAACACCTTCATGTTCTACTTTAAATTCGGGCATACTTGTCACCATCTTTCTTACATCGGGTAGAGCCTTATAATGTAGATGAGCAAGCCTCCGGTGCCATAATTCGAATTGAAGTGATGTCGCAAGACATAGCTCCCAATGGGCTTCCTCCAACTTGATATAGGCTATCAACCCTGAATCCAAGTGTAAATGCATGTTTGAAGTTGTTATTCCACACACGTACCTTTCCATTGATGAATGCCACCTTGAATCGTTTGTCCTCCATTTCCGAGATAGATACTAGGTTTTTCTTTAGATCGGGTACATATAGTACTTCTTGTAGATGAATGGTGTTACCTTGATAAAATTTAAGAGTAACATTCCCAACTCCCTTCACGGGATAGGTGGCACTGTCTCCAAGGATAATTTCCAAATTTGTATCCTTTTCAATCGGATTTGAAAGAGCTTCCTTATACTCGGTGAAGTGCCTTGAGGCACCACTATCAATCAACCAATTTCCCAAAGTGTCCAGAGGAGATGCAGTAGAGAGGTAAAATATAAGATAAAATTCTTTTTGCTTGTTATCAACAACATTAGATTCATCATACCTTGTGTTTCTTGATCTCTTGGGAGGGCGACCATTTCCTTGATGAGGAGCGGGAGCATTCCTTTAAATTTCCCTTGGTTGTTGAATTTGCCATTCCTTTGATTGTTGTTACCGCAGAAATTGTTGTTGTTGTGGTTGTCATCATCATGAGGTGTATCCCTTCTATTAGGACACTCCCTAGCATAGTGACCAAACTTGCTGCAAATGAAGCATCTTCCCTTCCTTCCATTTTTGAAACCCAACCTTCCTTGACATTGTTTCTTTGAACTTGCATTGTTCTTCTTTTTAGCATGAGTGGAGAATGCAGTAGGATCATTCCTATTTGAAGGCATGTCTAGTTCCATCATCCTTGTTTCTTCTTGAGAACATCTAGTCAGCAATTCTTCAAAACCTGGAATCTTGTCGTTGTTAAGAATAGTAGTGTTGAACATGTGCCATTCACAAGGGAGTCCTCCAAGGGCAATGAGAGTAAGCTCCCTATCAACGATAACTTCTCCAGCCGAAAGAAGATCATTTTTGACCTCAGTAATCCTCATGAAGTAGGATTGAGTATCTTCATTTCTTCCCTTCTTTATATCCTTCAGCTTGTTCTTGAGGAAAAGAATTTGGTTTGCATTGCTAGATTTGAACATGCCAACCAACCTATCATATATCTCTTTTGATGTGTTCAAATTGGAGAGGTAAGCAACTAAATGCTTATGAATAGAATCCCTGATGATCTTCGTGGCTTTGACTTCACCCTTCTTGTACTTTGTTTCAGCAGCAGCCGGTGCATTTGAAGGAGGTTCCGAAATCTTTCCCTGCACATAATCCATAACATCTTTCTCTTCTAATGTCAAATCAAGAGACATCTTCCATGTACGATAATCAAACTTATCATGAAGCTTATCATCAGACTTGAAGTAGGATGTGGAGGCCATTGAATCTTGTCCATGATTAGTGATTGCTCTTCTCACTCTTGCTTGGGCTTTGTCTTCACCTCACCTCTGATACCATGTTAATTTTTGGATAACAATGGTGTGTTCTATGCTTAGAGCAATTTTAATTCAATTTCGTTATTAGCCCAATATCAATATTCAGTTTAGCAATCACATCATCACGATAGGAAAATGCAGATAGAACATAAACAATAACAGTAGAAGACAATCCAAGACAAGAGGACACAAGATATGGCACCAGTCAAGGACAAACCCCAATGTGGGGAAACCCTTGATCAATTCTTCTTATAATTCTTCAAAACTTCAGCAGAGAGAGAGAGAGAGTACAATATACAATATTCACTTGCCCAATCACAGTGAAATCTGATCAGTCAAACAGAAAAAACAAAAAGCCCTAACCAGAAAGTCAACGCTGGTCAACAGGGCAAATTTGGACCTCCAAAACAATTCGGTCAAACTTGGTCATCTCGGCCTGCAACAAGAAGTCAAATCAGCCCAAAAACAGTTTGAAAATGTCCAGTCAAATCTGGTCAACAAGTCAACGCTGCAGCAAACCCTACCACAGGTAACACTGGTCAAGCAGAGGTCAAACAACCTTGGATTTCGTGCCCATACCTGCGGCATGCCCAAACAGAAATACCCCACACAAAACTGCAGTCAAAGATGGTCAATGCTGGTCAAGACTCAAAACAACCTTCTGCAATTTTCAGTCAATGCAGAGACAGCAAAAGAACAGTCCCTTCTTCGCATGTGTGGAGAGAGAGAAGCCTCAGAAATCCGTACCCAATCAAGAAGAGAGAGATGTGTGAGTGAATGAAGTGTCCATATGAGGAGGAGGCACCTTGTATTTATATGCAAATGTTGAGGATGAATAGACGTGACTGTTGGGCTTCTGAGCCTACATTAGTTTGTTGGCCGACCTTGACAATTTATCCATAACCAAAATAAATTCATAATTTCATTTGTACATGTCAGAATTGGATGATCTTTAGATCATGCCTACACCTCTCGGAGAGAGGAATCCAATAAAAATATGAACTGCCTCATATGAGCCGTCCAAGGTGAAGTTTGGCCCTAGTTGCCAAAATTAATAAAATATGTATCCAGTTTTCGTACCCATGACCGAGCTGAGCATTTGGATGACCCATCAAAGCAAGGGATGGTCACCTTCCCCAATGTCTTTTGCAGCTCATTGTTTTGCCTCAAAGCTCTTTCGAATGGTTTGGGTTTGCCCTTCAATTGAAGGTGGTAGAAATCAGTGAAGCTCGTGGCAGCTTGGAAATCCTGTCCCATTGCTCTATATTCCTTCATATGATCTGCATATAGAATCCCTTGGCTAGACTGCTCTGTTTGGTCACCTGCTGTCTCATGTAGGAATTGAGGCATGTTTGGTTTGGGTGTTTTGTTAAATGAACGTGAATGGCTCTGTGTAGTAGTATGGGCCTGGCTTCTCTTTGCACTATTAGATCCTCCACCATTCACGGGTTCCATTTCGGTGGAATTCCCTCTGATTGTCAACCCTTTCATCATGTCAACCATCTCCTTTTGGCCCTTAGCCAAATCATTTATTGCTCTGAGTAGACAGTTAAAAGTTCGTTCTTCCTTGTCACCCATGTCTGGCTCTTCTATTTCAGGTGTTTATTCTACCCCTTTTCCTTCATCTGGTGTTTCTTCACCCTCACTATCTGGAATATCATCTTCTCTAATAGGAGTGGGTTCTCTATGTGAGTATTTCCTCCTGTAAGTTATCCCTCTAAAAGGACTTTCCTCTGTCATCAAATCACTAACATGCTGCCCTTAGACCTCACAACTGTCCAAGAACATGCACTGATACCATTGTAAAATTCCCGCTAAGGAAATCTCCCAAATGATCACAAATTTCTGGGTTTTTCAATGACTATTATATCGCTGTACGTATTTTTAAGTATTTTTAATTTCCCAAACAGTGATTTTTAATGGTCTAATGTCTCTAAATGTTGATCTCCAACTTAAACATATAATAGCAACTGCAAGTAATTTTTATGAGAATGAACAACAGAAATCAGAATATAGAATGCACCTTCTTTTATTAAAATATCAGTCCACAATAACAGAGCATGTATTCATCAAAGTTCAACACTTTAAACATATATATAGCAGAAGTATAACTCAGGAATAGACACACAGTGGAACGGTGGAACCTGGTTACAAAATGCAGTTGGTTCTTTCACACTGGATGCACAAACACATGTAATGCTGCCACTGTGTAGCAACCCAACTCGTCCCTCTCACCTTTAGACTTTGCTTCAGCTTCAGGAAGGCACTTGTCCCTCATTCCACACTTAAACTCGCCCACCAAATTTCTGAGTGCAATCGTTCTCCTGACTTTTGACTTAATACTTCAGCTTGGCATCACCATTCAAGTGGCTGTCCCACTCAGAAATGTATTATGTAGTTGTGAAGAGAATAAGGGTACGATTTATTTGACTATCACCAACAAGGAATATAACCCCAACTCTACTCCAGCACACTTAGAGACCTGTCTCTCCTTTCAACAAGGAACCACGACATTAGAGTCTGACAGGACCTTTCTGGGAGTTCAGGTACAACTGGCAGTGAGGGTCTTCGAACAACAGTTTGGGAAGATAACTTTGACCCTCTATTCTTTGAAAAATTCAACCCAATATATATACAGAACTTGCCCTTCCAAAAATGTGAATAAACTCGACCACTTCAGGTAGAACTTCAATCCACAGAACCTAAGGTAAAGTATGGCTCTTCTCCACTAGAAAAATCACCCCAGCTTGATCTGGAACTTGATATCTTGGTGGGTTTTCCTTGGCCTATCAAGATAATATAGAAAACACTATATAAGAAGGTAAAATCAATTGATAAAACCTCTTCCAGCCCAATACCTTCTGCAAATCATCTTCTCCATGAAAGCGTAATTGTGAAATTTATGTGATCTCACTCCTTGAACCAGTTAGAATGTATAGTTTCAACACTGAAACCAGGTATGGCGGCTACAATTTTGAACTCCTTAACTTCTTCTCCAATACTCTCTCCGAGAGTTTTTTTTTTTTTCTCAAAATGCAAGTGAAAAAATGTAGAGTCTCATTTCTTTTTCTCTTTTATAAACTTGTTGCCACTTTTCTGGCCATTTTACTCTTTTAAATTTTATAAAGTCACTTTATAAAATTAAAGTGACCCTTCACTTGCCTAGGAAGTGTCCCCCTTTTAAACCCTTTAAACTTTTATAACGTTTCCCTAGGCGAATTAAGTGTCCTTGTTAAATTTTCCCCACTTTAGCCTACGGGAACCATATTAGGCTAGCGGACTCCCTCATATGCTTCCTAAGTGGTCACAGACATTACAAATTACAATAGATGACCCACCTCCATCATATGAGTAGGCTAGATAGTGAATGCACTGACCAGAATGGGTGAGAGACATTTGTTTTTTGCTATCTATCGATCATGGTAATGGCTTTTCACTGGCAAGCTGCATTATAGGAGAAATTTTTTCTTGTAGGGTTACCAATATATGTGGATGGGGTAACAAGGACCATATGGTCAACAGGTAGAGGTACAGATATCATGAGCTTTAGTTCGAAAAACTTTAATAATGAGTGTTTTGTTACCCTCTATTTAAGGTTGTACCTCTTTTAATTGTATTGTGGGGTTCTAACATAGATGCTGCAATTTTGCATTGAGGCAATTCCCAAGTGGATCCTTGTGTATTCTTTCATAGATGAATAATTGTAGAAATGTGATATTTGTAAAGTCAGATAAAGTGAGTTTAATCATATGAGTTTTGGCGGCATGGGGTTTTGTTGTTGGCCATTTTCTACCATCTCAATTTAGGGGTCAAGTATCAGGATTCATCCTATCCATAGAAATTGTTTAGGTGCATTAAATGATAACCCTTTCACAAATTTGAACATTGTGTTTAGGGACAATAACATCAATATGCAACAAAGAAAAGGCAACATGTGTAAAGGGAAGTTTCAGTCATCCATAAGATTTATGTTATTGGCTTTTTACCTGAATTCAATAGATACTCGTGTTTCTTGTGCACACTTTGTTTAATTTTGTGTTGTGTTTATCAGATAATGATTAAAGCCGTGACTATAAATGATTAAACTCTTGACTATAACATCTATAACAGGGAGCGGAATATCTGTATTTGGGGAAATTGATTATGTATAACTTGATGCAAATTGATCACTGAAATGTAGAGCTGAAGTGAGAAACTTGCTTGGCAAAGAAAAAAATTTATCTGGATTTTGGACAAAATCACTGAGATGATCACACTTTGATAATGACTGCTATGATGTAAAATACACTGAACCTTTACTTGATGTTGACATACAATTAGATTTGTGTGAGGGAACAACTAGTTATTCCTTTAGATGCCACTTGATACTTATTTATTGGTCTATTTTTGCTATGGATTGTTGCTAACCTTTTTTTATTTTGACTTGGTGCACTTTTGACATTCAAGTTCATGTTTTCAGATTAATCAATCAGAATTCACTGATATGGCATGGGAGGCCATTGTGGGTTCAGTGGATGCAGCAAGGCAAAGTAAGCAGCAAGTTGTTGAAACGGAACACCTAATGAAAGCTCTACTTGAGCAAAAAAATGGCCTTGCACGGAGGATTTTCACTAAAGCTGGATTAGATAATACATCTGTTCTTCAAGCTACAGAGCAATTTATTTCACAGCAGCCAAAGGTATCTCATATGAAGAACCTAGATGATACAGGAAGTCTTGGAAGATGTAGCTCTGATAATCTGATTTATTTGTGGTGCAGGTAACAGGTGATACAACTGGTCCGTTGGTAAGTTCTAATGTAACAGCACTGCTAGATCAAGCCAGAAATCACAAAAAGGAGTTTGGCGATGATTTCTTGTCAGTTGAGCATATGGTACTAGCCTTCTTGAAAGATAAACGATTTGGACAAAAATTATTTAATGATCTTCAACTCACAGAAAAAGATTTGAAGGATACCGTGCAAGCTATACGAGGACATCAGAAAGTTACTGACCAGAGTATGTGTAAATCTTTGATGGCCTCTTTTTTTTTTTTTTTTGAATATTAGCTATTGTGTTGAAGTTAGATGAAGGATTTAATGTTTAAATGTGCATAATTTTGTTGTTGGGTAGAAAAGGAATTGATCTAATAGTGCATAAGGAGGACAATATTTAAACTTCAGATACCCATTTTCATTTGTAGCTTATCTCCAAAGTACATGTCTAACAATCCTTGAACTGAACGTACACTGTACAACCTTGATACATGCAGCATGTCTCTTGCTGTCTGTTGACAACTTTGTGTCAAACATCCTATAGCAGTACACATTTTTTCAAAGGAATTCCATCATGTTTGAGCAATCACATATCCAGAATTCATCGTCATCATTCATCAGTTTATCAAAGTTGTAACTCCAAATTCTGCAGCCCGGTGGGCCATTGTAAAAATGTTTATAGTATGTCTATAAAGCCATGTAAAACACCTAAGTAAGCTTAAGAATTTTTGCTAATGAGTTTCATCCTAGAGAGTTTTTTAACCTCATTAAATATTTTGTATGCGAAATAATTAATAGAGTTATTCAATTTCTTCCTAGATATACCCCCAAAGCTAGGGTCGGATTCGGTGGTGATGTCTTAAGTAAGTCCTAGTGTATCGAGTCTATGTATTGTCATCATACTGGATCATGTTTTGAGTCTTGCAGAATTTGGTTGTGTCTAAGTGTCTATTTTTAATTATTAAATTTCTAGCTGGTTAGAAAATTTAATAATCTGGATGTAAATTGTAAAATGAAATGATTGTAAAAGTTAAAGGGGCCAGGGTACTCATAGTTAGAACCTCTACACCTCAACTTAGTGTCTAGACATCTTTTGAGGGTTGAAATTATGTCTATCTCCTCAAATTATTTTTACTTTTGGTTTTTTGGCAAAAAAATGACTAAAAGTTAGCCAAATTATAGTAAAAAAATCAGCCAAAAAATAGCCAAAAAATTAAAATTGAGAGAACAAAATTCTCTCCAAGTGGAAAAACGAATATTTGGAGAATTTTGTCATTTCGAAGGAAGAATTAAATTTGACAAACCCAATTGCAAGGCAGAAAAACCACAAGAATTGTTTTGGGGCCGGAAGAGAATTAATTTTTCAAGGAAATTATTTTTCCTAGGTCCAGTTAATTGAAGAAAATTCGTGGGTCCAAAAGAAGTTCAATTTTCGAGGTCCTTCATCAAGGGAAAAATCTGAATTTTAACAAAAAATGAGCTTATGGACCAAAGTGATTAAGTCAAAAATGATTTTTTGAAGTCAAAATAATATTTTTTGGACTAGGAAAAAAGGGAACTATTATGGAATTCAAATTTTCTCATCAAGATCAAGGGACATGATTTAATTCTGGCATGGATCAAGCAACAAGTCGTTATTCTCCAGGATCAAGTCAAAGTTGTGCACCTTCTTGGACCTAACCATTTTCCACTTGGAGGGGGATCCATCTCTCAATTTTTCTATAAATTGAGCTAGAGGTTCCTCGTTGAATCATCTTTGGATGGTGGTCTAGTTCTGAAAACTCTGTAACAATGTTTTTCTGATCAACAAAATCAAGAGTCTTTGGGGGCTAATTATGGTGTATCTCTTCAGTTGGTTGTGGTAAATTTATTTTTGATGGAGCTTTAAATTTCAACTTTATGCTTTAATTTGTTAAATTCTCTAGCCATTTCGATTTATAGTTTGCTTGTTTGAACTTTGCACCTATATTTAGGATGAAAACATTGTTGAATTGCTAGATCTAGTGTATTTTTGTTTGAATCACTAGAGCTTCTTTTCACTGTGTGACCCACCCCTATTGGATCTAACGAAATCTTTCATCTCCTCGAGCCAAGTGTTTGAAGCGAGTTCTTGTTTAAATCTTCATCCCCTTGGCACACAAACAACAAAGAACCCATAGTGGGTTTTTCCCAAAGACTCATCATGAGATTAATTAAAGGGGGTTTTCTTAGTTATCAATCTAAAAGGAATTTTTTTTATTAATCTTCAAAAATTCTATTTGATTGTGTGCTATCATTGATTTATCTGCTATTCCTAGAGCTATATTATCTGACCTATGGGCAAAGGTGTACCCATACCCATAGATTGGACTTGTAAATACTTGTAAATTAATTATAAATATATTAGTAAATAGCTTTTCCTTGTAAACAGATCTAACCCTTGTATTTTTATTGATTTTGTGAATATATTATCGATTTTTT
>APFE031434895.1:125096-170242 GCA_000404065.3 Pinus taeda
GTTAACAGTTAGAAGTTAGGACTTAGAAATATCTTCGATATTACTTCTTGTAATGGTTAAACTTGGCTTACAAGTACACCTTGTTACTTTGGTGATCAATGATGATAAATGTTATTGAATTGAATGCTATTTTAATTTATTATTTTACTAAGGTTGATGACGATTATAATTTCTAGATGATTGATGTGATATGGTTCAATGATCAATTTATGTTTTTTTATGTCTTTTATGTCTATTTCATCATTCTAATGTTTTTGTTGACATATATGTATCAAAAATTAAAAAATATAAAAAATATATATATTTTTAAAAAATCGCTCCGGGATTCGCTCCCAAACCGGGAGCTTCTGAAAATGGTCGCTCCCGCTCCCGCTTCCGCTCCCGCTCCCCGCTTCCGCTCCCGCTCCCAAGTAACATTGGATGACCCACCTCCATCATATGAGTAGGCTAGATAGTGAATGCACTGACCAGAATGGGTGAGAGACATTTGTTTTTTGCTATCTATCGATCATGGTAATGGCTTTTCACTGGCAAGCTGCATTATAGGAGAAATTTTTTCTTGTAGGGTTACCAATATATGTGGATGGGGTAACAAGGACCATATGGTCAACAGGTAGAGGTACAGATATCATGAGCTTTAGTTCGAAAAACTTTAATAATGAGTGTTTTGTTACCCTCTATTTAAGGTTGTACCTCTTTTAATTGTATTGTGGGGTTCTAACATAGATGCTGCAATTTTGCATTGAGGCAATTCCCAAGTGGATCCTTGTGTATTCTTTCATAGATGAATAATTGTAGAAATGTGATATTTGTAAAGTCAGATAAAGTGAGTTTAATCATATGAGTTTTGGCGGCATGGGGTTTTGTTGTTGGCCATTTTCTACCATCTCAATTTAGGGGTCAAGTATCAGGATTCATCCTATCCATAGAAATTGTTTAGGTGCATTAAATGATAACCCTTTCACAAATTTGAACATTGTGTTTAGGGACAATAACATCAATATGCAACAAAGAAAAGGCAACATGTGTAAAGGGAAGTTTCAGTCATCCATAAGATTTATGTTATTGGCTTTTTACCTGAATTCAATAGATACTCGTGTTTCTTGTGCACACTTTGTTTAATTTTGTGTTGTGTTTATCAGATAATGATTAAAGCCGTGACTATAAATGATTAAACTCTTGACTATAACATCTATAACAGGGAGCGGAATATCTGTATTTGGGGAAATTGATTATGTATAACTTGATGCAAATTGATCACTGAAATGTAGAGCTGAAGTGAGAAACTTGCTTGGCAAAGAAAAAAATTTATCTGGATTTTGGACAAAATCACTGAGATGATCACACTTTGATAATGACTGCTATGATGTAAAATACACTGAACCTTTACTTGATGTTGACATACAATTAGATTTGTGTGAGGGAACAACTAGTTATTCCTTTAGATGCCACTTGATACTTATTTATTGGTCTATTTTTGCTATGGATTGTTGCTAACCTTTTTTTATTTTGACTTGGTGCACTTTTGACATTCAAGTTCATGTTTTCAGATTAATCAATCAGAATTCACTGATATGGCATGGGAGGCCATTGTGGGTTCAGTGGATGCAGCAAGGCAAAGTAAGCAGCAAGTTGTTGAAACGGAACACCTAATGAAAGCTCTACTTGAGCAAAAAAATGGCCTTGCACGGAGGATTTTCACTAAAGCTGGATTAGATAATACATCTGTTCTTCAAGCTACAGAGCAATTTATTTCACAGCAGCCAAAGGTATCTCATATGAAGAACCTAGATGATACAGGAAGTCTTGGAAGATGTAGCTCTGATAATCTGATTTATTTGTGGTGCAGGTAACAGGTGATACAACTGGTCCGTTGGTAAGTTCTAATGTAACAGCACTGCTAGATCAAGCCAGAAATCACAAAAAGGAGTTTGGCGATGATTTCTTGTCAGTTGAGCATATGGTACTAGCCTTCTTGAAAGATAAACGATTTGGACAAAAATTATTTAATGATCTTCAACTCACAGAAAAAGATTTGAAGGATACCGTGCAAGCTATACGAGGACATCAGAAAGTTACTGACCAGAGTATGTGTAAATCTTTGATGGCCTCTTTTTTTTTTTTTTTTGAATATTAGCTATTGTGTTGAAGTTAGATGAAGGATTTAATGTTTAAATGTGCATAATTTTGTTGTTGGGTAGAAAAGGAATTGATCTAATAGTGCATAAGGAGGACAATATTTAAACTTCAGATACCCATTTTCATTTGTAGCTTATCTCCAAAGTACATGTCTAACAATCCTTGAACTGAACGTACACTGTACAACCTTGATACATGCAGCATGTCTCTTGCTGTCTGTTGACAACTTTGTGTCAAACATCCTATAGCAGTACACATTTTTTCAAAGGAATTCCATCATGTTTGAGCAATCACATATCCAGAATTCATCGTCATCATTCATCAGTTTATCAAAGTTGTAACTCCAAATTCTGCAGCCCGGTGGGCCATTGTAAAAATGTTTATAGTATGTCTATAAAGCCATGTAAAACACCTAAGTAAGCTTAAGAATTTTTGCTAATGAGTTTCATCCTAGAGAGTTTTTTAACCTCATTAAATATTTTGTATGCGAAATAATTAATAGAGTTATTCAATTTCTTCCTAGATATACCCCCAAAGCTAGGGTCGGATTCGGTGGTGATGTCTTAAGTAAGTCCTAGTGTATCGAGTCTATGTATTGTCATCATACTGGATCATGTTTTGAGTCTTGCAGAATTTGGTTGTGTCTAAGTGTCTATTTTTAATTATTAAATTTCTAGCTGGTTAGAAAATTTAATAATCTGGATGTAAATTGTAAAATGAAATGATTGTAAAAGTTAAAGGGGCCAGGGTACTCATAGTTAGAACCTCTACACCTCAACTTAGTGTCTAGACATCTTTTGAGGGTTGAAATTATGTCTATCTCCTCAAATTATTTTTACTTTTGGTTTTTTGGCAAAAAAATGACTAAAAGTTAGCCAAATTATAGTAAAAAAATCAGCCAAAAAATAGCCAAAAAATTAAAATTGAGAGAACAAAATTCTCTCCAAGTGGAAAAACGAATATTTGGAGAATTTTGTCATTTCGAAGGAAGAATTAAATTTGACAAACCCAATTGCAAGGCAGAAAAACCACAAGAATTGTTTTGGGGCCGGAAGAGAATTAATTTTTCAAGGAAATTATTTTTCCTAGGTCCAGTTAATTGAAGAAAATTCGTGGGTCCAAAAGAAGTTCAATTTTCGAGGTCCTTCATCAAGGGAAAAATCTGAATTTTAACAAAAAATGAGCTTATGGACCAAAGTGATTAAGTCAAAAATGATTTTTTGAAGTCAAAATAATATTTTTTGGACTAGGAAAAAAGGGAACTATTATGGAATTCAAATTTTCTCATCAAGATCAAGGGACATGATTTAATTCTGGCATGGATCAAGCAACAAGTCGTTATTCTCCAGGATCAAGTCAAAGTTGTGCACCTTCTTGGACCTAACCATTTTCCACTTGGAGGGGGATCCATCTCTCAATTTTTCTATAAATTGAGCTAGAGGTTCCTCGTTGAATCATCTTTGGATGGTGGTCTAGTTCTGAAAACTCTGTAACAATGTTTTTCTGATCAACAAAATCAAGAGTCTTTGGGGGCTAATTATGGTGTATCTCTTCAGTTGGTTGTGGTAAATTTATTTTTGATGGAGCTTTAAATTTCAACTTTATGCTTTAATTTGTTAAATTCTCTAGCCATTTCGATTTATAGTTTGCTTGTTTGAACTTTGCACCTATATTTAGGATGAAAACATTGTTGAATTGCTAGATCTAGTGTATTTTTGTTTGAATCACTAGAGCTTCTTTTCACTGTGTGACCCACCCCTATTGGATCTAACGAAATCTTTCATCTCCTCGAGCCAAGTGTTTGAAGCGAGTTCTTGTTTAAATCTTCATCCCCTTGGCACACAAACAACAAAGAACCCATAGTGGGTTTTTCCCAAAGACTCATCATGAGATTAATTAAAGGGGGTTTTCTTAGTTATCAATCTAAAAGGAATTTTTTTTATTAATCTTCAAAAATTCTATTTGATTGTGTGCTATCATTGATTTATCTGCTATTCCTAGAGCTATATTATCTGACCTATGGGCAAAGGTGTACCCATACCCATAGATTGGACTTGTAAATACTTGTAAATTAATTATAAATATATTAGTAAATAGCTTTTCCTTGTAAACAGATCTAACCCTTGTATTTTTATTGATTTTGTGAATATATTATCGATTTTTTTTCTTCTTTTCTTTTGCAGATCTAAAGCAAAGGCGAGGATTTATATTGGGTTTCTTTGACAATATTTTTTTGCAGGGATCTGACATTTCATGCCCTTGGAATAAATTTTAAATAATATATATATATATATATATAGGGGTCATGAGCAAATCTAGCTATTTTTCTAAGGGGCCGCAAAGGTTTTAATTGTAATTGCTTGAGTAAAGCTCATTGTTTGAAACCATAATTTTTTCTTCAAGGCCTTTGTCTTCTGGACAGTACAAAAATTTCCTCAACGTGAGAGAGTTGCAGAAAAAATAAAATATTTGAAAGGGTTTTCCATTAAATTTTGGTAGGATATCCACTGATTAGAGGTTTGGGGAATGATTTCTAATTTCATGAAGAAGCTGCAGGTGCTTGAAGGCTCATCTTGCAGGGCCACAAGCATTTGAAGCTTTAGTTTATTCTCATATTTAAATTTAATCAACCCCTGAATCGTTTGCAGGTTCTGAGCGTAATTTCTTGAGGAGTTTCTAACTGGGTTTTGGCTTAAAATCACTCATCTTTTGGCATCATTTGGTGGTTAAAGTTTTTTCTTGTGATTTATTTTTATTTTTATTTCTTTAACGGGCTTTCTTTTTGTCCATATTTGTTGAGCTTTTCAGCCCTTGTTTTGCAGAAATCCTACACTATTATTATTATTTTATTAATTTGTAAAAGATCCTCATTCAGGGAGTTGCCATTTTCTTTGCCTGACTGTCAGTCCTTTAGGATTGTTTTATTTGAAGGCAGCAAACTCGGATTTTGGCAGCTGCTGACCCTTGAGCCTTTTTCTACCCTTGGTGCGAGATTTCCTTAGATGACTAGCAAATCTGAGCAAAATCCTTTGCGGAGAAAAGCTAATAAAATTTTTACAAAGAAGAATTGATTCAAGCAGCTTGGGATTTTACCAATTTAAATTTTCCTATCTGCGTGGTTTACTTAATCCCTATCTCGGACACCATTTTTAGGCGAATTTCATTTCCTTTCTAAAGAGAAATATCTTAAGTTTAAAATCATTATAAATAAAATTTGTCTCATATTGTTAGCCTAAGGAAAATGTAATAAAATTGAGGAGAGGTTTCGTTCGCTTTTGTAAGAAATTGGTTTCTTTTCTTGGGGAAAATATTCTCATTTAAAATTAATAAAGTTTCCCCCCATTAAAATCTTTTTGGTGAAGGGGTCAATCAAATTTTAAAAAGGGCTTTGTAATATTTTCGATCCACTAACTCCATAGGCCAGTGTAGGGCTTTATAATGTTTTTGATCCACTAACTCCATAGGCCAGCATAGATCGAGGTTTGATTTTACTAACCTTTCATTTTTTATTTTTTATTTATTTTTTTTATTTTTAACTCCATTATTGAATTTAATTATTTTCTAGATTATTAACATTAGCATTCACAAATTTTAGTTATGAACCTTGTAATTAAATTAACCTTGGTTTAATTTTAAGTCTATTCTTAGTCATTAACATTGAATTTAACATCCCCCCGGATGTGGGTGTATTGTCTGCATTAAATCAGCATGAGCTGCCCACGCGCCGAGGACATGCCTTCACGCTGCGGACAGGTGGATGACATGGGCTTCGGGCTGGTCATGGCCCAAAAGGACGATGGGCGCCTTAATGGCGATTCATTGCGATGGGTTTTCCAATGTTTAGTTATTCATTGCGCTGGGTTTTTCATGAGGAATACAAGTCCCATTATGTCGCAGTTTCTCGGCTCTGGTTTTGGTCATTCGACGGTTCAGTTCTTGGTGGAGGAGAGAGGCTTGGTGGGCTGGGTTACCACCCTCGAGTTCCTCCCCTGTCCGACTGGTCTGGCCTTGTTAAATTCGGTTTATACTGTAGGGTGGTCTCGACTGGTTGCTGATGTTGGTTGGTCCAACCTGGTTCATGGGCATTTGTTGTTTGTTGTTGAGTGTGATCGCTGGTCGTTTCTGGGGTGGTTTAGCCTGGTTCAGTGGTTATTGTCCTGGGATGCTGGGTACTCCTACTGGGTTCAGGGGAATTTGATGTTTGCGGTTGGGTGCTGTCGCTTGTCGTTAGTGGAGCAGCTCCGCCTGGCTCAGTGGTCTCTGTTTTCGAAAGCTGGGTATTTCATTCGGGTTCAGGGGAATTGGCTGTTTGCTGTTGGGTGTTGTCGCTTGTCGTTTGCGGGGTGGCGCTGCCTGGTTCTTCCGACGCAGGGCCTTTGGTTCAGGCCCCGTGGTTCTCTTCCGGGTATCAGAAGGCTAAAGGCTGTCACCCTTCGCCCTGTTTTTTCCATGGCGCCACGAGCTGGCTACCGCAGGCCTCGAAGGGGTGGTAATTCGAGGAGCCAGAGTGGTACTAGCGGCAGTAATCATTCAAGCCCGCGGAGAATTTCACCCTTAGCTTGTGCCTCTCCTCCCTCGGGGAACTCAGAGAATTCGGTAGATGATCTTTGCAACGCAGTGCAGACTGCGACTCTCTACTACAGACGCAAGAAGAATAAACCAGTGGTCAAGGCGATGATTACTGTCATTTTTGAAGAAGAGGATGAGGGGGATGGAAGCTCGGACGAGGATAAGGAAGAAAGAACTCCCCCATCCAAGGACAATTCCTCCACGAGTAAGGATAGCTCCTACAGTCCGGGAAATCAAAGTCAGATGGATGAGGATAGCACTGTTGGCTATTCTACTGAGCAGAAGGAAGCTCTCCAAGAGATTCGAGGCCTCAAAGGGAAAGAACCCCTGGACTCTTTTGGGGATCCTTCAGAGGTTCGAAAAGATAGTCATCCCTGTAAGTCTTCTTCTCCGCAAAGCATGACGAATCGGGCAGAGTCTGAGGACACGTTTGATTGCACCCTGTACCTAAAGCTTCCGCCTGGCATTGAGAGCATTGATGCTCTTCCGGTTGGTATGGAGGTTACGTGGGAGCGGGACCCTGTTCGAGCTGCTGAAGACCGAAAGAAGCGTGCGCAGGAGCGAGAGGCCGAGGCGCAGAAGAAGCTGGGAATTGGTTTCCCGAAGTGTTCGGGGTAAGCCTGCACTCAGGCGTTCAGTGTGTCTTTCCTTTTGTCTTTTTGGGTATGTTGGATTGCAGCAATTACCACTGCTGTTAGATGTTCTGTTTTGTTTCTTCCTATGTAATGGCGAGTCTGCCTATCTGTGTCGAGTCCTGATAAACTTTAAGAATTCTCTCCGGTTTTGTTTTGTGATCCCAGCCTGCACATACAGTCCTTCCAGGTTGGTGAAGAAAAATTTTGACAGAGAGCTGCCCACTCGCTCTCAGAGGTGTTCACCTCTTGTAAATAATCTTTTCGTTTTTTAATATATTTAGTTAGCCTTTGCCAAGCAAAAAAAAAAAAACATTGAATTTAACATATATTAATTTAATGTCACAAACTTAAATTTTGCATTAGGTTTATTTCCTTATAATCTCATCTGCCATTTTTAAGTTGTTTTTACATTGTAATGTCCTTACTTTATTTTATTGTCTAGATTAAGTAAAGAAAATCTTAAAAAGAAACACTCCTATAAGGCATTGTGGGAATTTGGCTTAACTCGAGGCATTTGATATTATTGTCATTTATGTCATTGCTTTATTGATTAATCTTTAGAGTGCCTCATTGCATCATTATTGGAAGCTTATAATCTTATGCTCTAAGGGACATTACATAATTTTGGTTATAAGTGATTTAACTCTATACATTGAAGCAGCTTGTCCTAATTGTATTTCATTGAAGCAATCTAATCTCATCATCATTTGCATTAACATTCTAGTTTCGATTTGCATTTCATCTTTCTAACTTTTTATTTCTTGTGGCATATTAATCATTGTGGGTGTTACTTTTTACTTGTATTGACATTGTCATTCTTGTACTCGTCTTTAATTTACTTCTTCATTGCTCCTTCATGTTGTTATATTTTACTTGAGCACTTGAAGTATAAGTTATCTCTATATTGCAAGTTATCTTTATTCGCTCACATTTGATATTGTGTCAATATCATTCTTTTCTTGCAGCATTGTTATTATGTAACTTGAAGTATCTATTTCTTAGCAAGTACTTTCATTTACATTGAGCATTATTGAAGGCACTGGTTTACCTTTTTCTGCCTTGTTGATCTTAATTATATTTATTTGAAAACCTATTGCTCATAAATATTCACACTTGCTCTAATCATAATCAAGTTACACTAATAATAATTGCCTTGCCCTTAAATCTCCTAGACTTGTTCCAACAAGTTTTCCTCCATTATTCATCCTTAGGGACTACCCCCCTTGATTTAGCTAGGAGAGAGTCTAAACAGTGAATAGGGTTTTAATGTGACAACCCCTGTTCTGAGCGTTGCGCCTTAGGTGTACATCTAAGTCACTTGACATGGGGATTCAGGATTCGACGGACATGGGGATTCAAATGTCGGATTGAACACATTCACCCCCTTGAACAATGCACATTCAGATACGTTATATATTATTTTATTAAAAATAATATATATATATATATATATATATATATATATTAAAAATTAGATATTCTTACTCAAATTCTCATTCATGATACAAATTCATTGATTCAAACATAGATCTTCATCTAGATGTAAGTTTTACAAAGTAACATTATGCATACAAAATTACAAATACAATTGTGACATAAATGATAAATTATAAATTTATAATACATATTCAATTCATCAATGATCCAATAGGAGAAAGACAAGATAGTAAGATAAATATATTGTAGTTTTCTCATTAAGTCATCGAAATCAAAATGTGTTACTGTTTACATAGGTAGTGCAATGCCAATGGCAAATAGAGATAGCAAATACAAGACAACTACAACTACAAGTCTACAAGTATACAAGCCTCAAGGCAGTAGGTAGCTCATGACTCATGAGTCATCAATCCTCATAGTCATCATCAAAATCAGCATCACTGTCCTCATCATCATGGTCACCATTGCTCTCCTCTGCTGCATCCTCCTCCTCTGTATCCGTAGTCATCTCTGCATCTGCTGATGTGGAGGATGACCCCTTTATAGTATCACCATCATCAAATCTGACAGGCTCTAGCACTTGTTGCTTGCATCTCCTTGAAAATGCTCCCACACTGTTTGCTCCTTGCTCCCAAACACTCACAACAAACCCACAACAAACTAAACAAGTGAATGTGCAAATAGAATGGGGAAATACGCTTTTATAACGCCATGCAGGTTCTTGATTTTCGGATTTGTGTCCGAAAATCAGGACACATTCCGGATTCGAAGTGTCCTGATTAGGACACATTCCAAATTCAAAGTGTCATAATCAGGACACGTTCCAGACACAACGTGTCCTGATCGGACACGAATTTGCCTGAATCGTGTCCGATTCGTCGGATTCGGGACACGTAGAGCCTAGGGGATGAATTTGGTTTCATAAGTGTACACTTTAGGCAACAACAATTGTCTTTGTCACAACTTTTTGATTATTTTTCACATTAACTAGAGAAGTGTCAAAAGAGTGGGAAGTTTTGGTTTAGTATTTTGTCAAATATTTAATAAACCTAGTTTAAATTACAAATAACGCTAGATATTGTCAGAGGTTTGAAAGGATTGTGGTTGTGGGGCCAAACCTCTAGTTAGGAGTAAATGAAATCGTTCTAACTGGTCTTGAAGAGTCATTCACCTTAAATGCAATATAAAGGCACATTTCAACATGTTAGTGTATCATATTATTTCATTCTATTATTTGACATGCATATCATATTTGACATTCTATTCCATTAAATATGTGCATATAAAATTTATGGGTAATCCTTTTTTCCTTTTTTCTTTTTTCTGTCTTAGTGGGTTTTCCTCGTTGACCAAATTTTAACTGGCTTTCTCCACTATAGTGTGTCATCCACCTTTGGCTTTGGAGAAACATGGAAAGGAAATAAAAACTAGTAAAAAGCCTTAAATATTTTGCTATTTATTTGCATACCATTTGTTCCTCCTAGTCTATTCTTTCCCCCTAGTGCATGCCTGTTTTCTGCTTTCCTCTTCGTGTGTCCTTTTTTGTCTTAATACAACATTTCTTTTGTTTCTATCTTTTGTCTATTTCGTCTAGCATTCATTCTCTCTAATTCCTTTTCAATTTCTTGCGTTGCTTTGACCAAGGCAATGTTTGCATGCTCTTTCCACTCGCTATATTGTGTCTATTTCTCTGATATTTAACTCTCTCTCGATGTATAAATAAACTTTTCACTGTGTAAAATATTACTTTAGCATGCATAAACTAGTTCTCAATATTCTAGTGACCATGTGTTGGATTGACATCAACTATGATTGTTGCACTAATCTAAATGGGTAAGTGTATTTGCTCATGTTTTTCCACGGTCATAATAGTTTTTCTTGGGATGATATTTGTAGAGTATTTGGTGTGGATCACAATGACATTTGTTGGAAATACTGAGAGGGGGGTGAATCAATACTTCTTAGCAATTAGCACTTTTTAATCCTTCTCAGAGCATTAGTTAATCTTTGATTATTATTATAGTTCTTCTTCAGATAATAGTAAACAATAATCAGTAGTAGACAACATCATACAATAATGCAGAAAGATAAAATAGTGGACACAATGATTTTTAGGTGGAAAACCCCCTCCACGTCAAAAACCACCAAACGCTTCATAGTAATTGTCTTCTCCTCTATAAAAGAAAAGTAATTACATCAAATTTTCAGCTACAATTGAGGAAGCTTCAAGCCCCTATTTCACAGGCCACAACCTGTAGGACGCTACTAAACCCCAATAACCTGCTGCAACTGGAAGGACGTCCCAATGCCTTGTAAGTCAGGCCACAACCTGACGAGTTCCCCAACACTCTATTTATCAGTTGTTGTCGAAAAGGATGCTTTGTCACCCTGTAGTTTATCATCCCCAATTGAAAGCACACCACAACGCCCTGTGTAGGCTACGACCTGCCCTAGCACCACCCTGCTGCATTGAGGTGTTCTTAGGCCACAACTTGAAGGTGACTCCAATCACCTACCTTGCACCACCCTGCCACCCTAATCAACAGGTGGACCATGTTTAACAATTTCTAGACTGGATCCCCCTGTGCTTTGAATCAATGTAAGAATGTTGTAAAGAAGATACTGCTATAACCTGTCAAATCCTGGTAGGCGTTAACCACACTGCACAATACTATCCAAACTGATCACTGCACAAAGTTTCTCATTAAAGCCTCACTGCTAACGCTGCCAAGTCAACTAACCACTATAGAACATGTTATCATTGATCATTGCCACTACTCAACTACACATCATTGTCACTACTCAATTGCATATGAGTAGACGAGCTCACAAACTGGATAACTGCACGTCATTGCACTGCACTGCTCACAAATGAATAAGCATCAAAGCTCATATGCAAGCAATTACAACAATGAACCAAATTGCCTGTACTAGGCACTAAAGAGAGATGATAGCTCAAACCAAGGTACTGGACAACTGTACATCAAACCCTCAGTGTTAGTGTTGTCACTTACACAATACACTGTCACATATACAATGCTTTTCCGAGTTCTCAATTTGGATCAACAATGTTTTCAAAAATCATGTTAAACCATATAATAAACTAATCAATCTACAAATTGCCCAGGGTTTTTAAATTACCAATTTAGATCCAAATAACTATATAATCAATTATATGTTCTACGATTCGATTCTTTTAGTCAATCCTTAAAATGGCTTGCCAGAGCACCCACATTTGTTAACTATGAGACAAAATGTCAATTATCGGTGGGGCCCAATATGCATATAATATCAAGTATACTGTAATACCCAACATACATGTGTTCCTTACCAAATGAATCTAATGTATTAAATCTAGTTGGCTATAAGCAATGATATACTTTGTGATGATCCGTGGCCGTAGTCGAGGGTGTATCTATACTTCTTATTACCGATATAATAGTTCTTATGATTTATTCAAGTCTCGTTTATTACAATCTTCAAGAGATTTCTTAATGCAGGTGTGAGACTCCAGTTCGCAGAGAATGTGCCACGGGAGAAACTTTACGAATGTAGTTCCATTTTGTTCATAAAGGAAAAAACAATGCAATAATCCTTAAGCATTGAACTACCGAAATCAGTGATGGTTTTAACAAAAAGAAATGAGTTCCCAACAAACCCTTCATGTACTCTTTAGACAACATAAATTTTAAAACCCTAGACCAGGTCCAAACTACAATGATTTGCTCAACAAATTAAGGCCATAAGTTCTTTGATTGTTGCTTCAAGTAAGAAGCTAATTATGGACTGATACGAACCTCGAGGTTTTCCTTATTGCTAGTATAGAGTCTTCTTTGATGCTTCAGAAAGATGCTTAAAAGTGACACCCTTGAACGAAGATTTTCAACCTTATCTGAACTGTAGTTAAGGGTGATTCTGCCACCAAATTGAATGCTTTGGTCACAAACTTGCTGAGGTTTGTCAACATGTGACAAATGTTGCTGAGGCAAGCCCTAATACGCAGTTTTGAAGAAAGATCTGAATTAAATGACATTCGTCGGGCTTCAATGTCACAAGGATATTCTTGAGAGCCAAAAATATTTTCGGTCTTCCTCTAGCGAGACAGGTGTCCATACGAATCACTTGTTGACAGTTAACTCAAGTCATTTCTCATACTCCCGCAGTTCCGAGCTTCAAGGATGCAAGTAATAAACTTTGGTTTCTCTTCTAGAGCACGACCAAGCGATGGTGTAGGCCTGTAATAGACAAATCACTTAATCGTTGGTCAATAGGATAGATAATTGCTTCAAATGTGAGGCCTTAAAAGGTCGGGGTTTTCCTGTAATGACAGGCAAAACAAATCAAGACCCAAAATTTCGCTACTTTCCTCAGGAGTTCGAGTTTCAATTTCAGAACTTAAGGATATGTCATGTGTTATTCATTCTTTTGATGGATGTGTGAGGTCTCCTTTTATAGAGTGTGGAAGGGCTTCATAAGAGAAATCATTGGAGAAATTTAGGAGCATAAATTGGTGAAAACTTGACTAAACTAAGATGGGGTGTGAATCAATTTGGTACATTCATGGACATTAATTTGATTTTCTTTAAACTCATTAACTGAGCCATTAAATGGGCATATTGACACATAATGACCAACATATTTAATGTGCTAACAACAAGTAATAAGTAAACCAAAAACATCACATCAACAAATAGAAGCAAGACATATGGACACCAGATATAAATGGAAATCCATAAAGGGAGAAAACCACGATTTTGTTATTGTTGTGATGCAAAGGAAAGCTCATACTCCCTTATTACATCTGCTTTTTTGTAGGCTCCAATTTATAGGAGGTTACTATCTCAATTTTTTTGCAAGCTACAACATGTAAGGAAGCTCCAACTCCCATAAGTTTTTTGCAGGCTACAACCCACATGAGGCTCCTACCTCAACAAACTCCAACCTATCATTTATCAAGCTACAACATGAAAGGAGACTACAATCCCTTGATACATAAAGAAAACGATGTGCTGGTTACTTGGTCTATAAATCTGCATACCTCCATCTTTGTCTTTGTTTCTCCTCCTCCTCAATTCTGCTTCATATCAACTCTTCTATGTGCCAGGAAATTAAGGAAGAACACCTCAATCAGCCCTCACACATTCTCTAACTCTCTAACTCCCTTCTGCCTTCCAAAATCACACCTTTTATAAGGATAGTTTGTTGGTTGTTTGTATTTCACATAAGAATATGAAGCGAACAAGCTTGACTCTTTGCCTTCCACTTATTCGTTTCCAAACTCTTCATATTTTGAATATAAGAACACAAATATGTGCTCAAATACTATTTTCAGCCAGCTATAATGATTAAAGACATCAACATTAACATAATGCCAACATATGCAAGCAACACATTATCGCATCATAACACATGTAATGTTGGGAATCACGATTTCCGTTAGGCCAAAACCAGCAGGTGTTAGTCAATGATCACATCACCAGAGATAAGGATCCACGAGAGGTGGTTAGTCCATGTCACGAAACACACGGGGAGTGTTGGTTTATCCAACGTCCAACAATCTCCCCCCCAACGCGAGCCGGGTGTGCATCAAACTCGTGACCTACGCTTTGGTACCACTCGTTGGTAATCACGATTTCTGTTAGACCAAAACCCGCAGGTGTTAGTCAACGATCGCATCGCTAGAGATAAGGATCCACGAGAGATAGTTAGTCCATGTCAGGAAACAGATGGGGAGTGTTGGTTTATCCAATTCCAACATGTAAAACATTCACTTTCCAATGCAAGTTATATGCATTGAACATATGAAAGCAATGCATCACTCTCCAAAGCCATATATATGTTTTTCAACATCTTGTATCACTACTCTTAGTAGCCTTGAGCCTTGCCTTGTTTATCATGGAGTCTTGCCTTTACCTTGCACCTCAACAATTCGAGTTTTGTCTTGTCTTACATCTTTTGATGCTCCTTTGCCTTCACCCTTGCTCTTGTTCCTGCATATCAAACATGCCTTGCTGCAACTTCTTTGTTGGAAGACTTATCTTGCTTGCCGCTGCTGTTCATTTGTGCATAAATTAACTGTGCACACTTCTTGTTGCTCCTTTACCTTGCTGGTGCTCCTTTGCCTTTGCTACTATTTTACTGCTATTGTTACTTTGCTACTACTCCTTTGCCTTGTTGCTGTTCCTTTGCCTTTGTTGCTCTTTTGCTGCTATCGTTGCTTTTTTACTTCTCCTTTGCCATCAATAT
Source organism: Pinus taeda (assembly GCA_000404065.3). Classification (NCBI taxonomy): domain Eukaryota; kingdom Viridiplantae; phylum Streptophyta; class Pinopsida; order Pinales; family Pinaceae; genus Pinus; species Pinus taeda. The sequence continues at coordinate 140,123 of APFE031434895.1, forward strand.
CCTCTTTTGGCATTGATGGCAAAACAATGCTCCTCCCTCTTTTGTCCTAAGAAAGATTTCTTGTTGCTGCTCCTAACATCTGCTTACCTCCCCCTTTGACATTAATCACAAGGGGTAGAAGTGAGATACTATGGTGAAGGCCACATGCACCAATTGTATTTGTTTTAGATTTATTTTTATGCACATTCTTTTCAGCATATGAGCAGTTCTTTACTATTGAGATATTTAAATAAAAATCAATTTCACTGTGAAACTCCATCATGTTATAAATCACTGTCATCCAATTCAGTAGTATGTTTCCTGACAATGTCAGCACCTTGATCTTCTCACTCAGAGTAGTCTGTGTAACATTTTTACAAGCATCCACATATCTACCCTTTTATTTCTCCCAACAAATATAGTCTTTCAACAAAAAATGGTTGTCTAACATCAAGAAAAGTTGCTGCCATCTTCACATATCAACTTGTTAAATAAAAAAAATCATAATATCTTGAAACAGATGCATGCTTTGAGATGGATCCTGAGCAATAAATAATTTGAAAATGAAGAGGCATTTGCATGCTCGTCCAGTAACTACATTGGGTGTTTTTCCTGCGACTTGTACACCATATGTTTTCCTCTAATGTCATCTTCTAATCCTTGAATGACATAAATCTTGTTATTTTCACCAACATTTGTCTGATTCATCATGGCATCAACAATATGCAAAACATAATAATGTGACTTTATGTTATCTGAAAGCCATTTTTCTAGAGACCTCCAACTACCCTTTTTAGTGGCTAAAACAATATTTTGCTCTAAACTTTTGCCAATACTCCATCTTGCTCGTTTTTTTTCATCTAATTTGACAACAATTGAACTGTTCTTCATTGTTACACCAAGCCTTTCAACAAGAACCTTCTTAGTTCTAGAAGTTGAAAGTCCACAAGTAGAAAACTCCCTTCGTAATCCATCAACAATCATAGTGTTGATATCTATGACCTTTCTCCTTTTACCCACTTCCATGTCCAGTGGTATCATCACCAAGCTCTTGCACTCTTAGCTTATATGGTTGATTAGGTTCCATTAGTGATACTCCAAACACCTCAAATTCTTGGTTTAACCTTAGATGGTGAGTGATAAATTGGCAGGGATTCATGAACGAGAAGGTAGAGGCTTCTACAAAATCATTCTGAATAGACTCTTTGCAAATGCTCAAATGACCTCAAATACCTAGTCACCTTCTGTTTGTAAGAAAATATAATACCAAAGGCAGTGACTTGTCCTTCGGCTTCAATCATATTCCTGACCATGAACATGTAGTGAGAACGTGATCAATGATAAGAGATATCCATTAGGGAGGTCGACACAAGTTGGAATGAAAGGATGCGCCTAACTATGAGGAAAGGGAATTTAACTCTTTGTTTTCCATTGACCAACTTTCTGGGCACAAATTCCATCACCTCCCATTTTTTCTTTTACACAGTTATTAAATACAATTTTATGGCATGAACTAATGACGAATGGCAGATGATATGCTCTTGATTGTTTCAATATCGTTAGCATTTCCTCTTGTCAAATCCACAATCTAGTTCTAAACGCATCTCCATCGATCATTCTTCTCCCACAAGGTGCTTTACCTTCCTTTACGTGCACTTGTGTTGTTTGATGACTGAGCCTAGCATTTTTAAACTTTGGCAATTAATAAAATTTTAGGGCGCAAAACCCTAAAATACACATGAAATATGTATAAATGTTTCCACACCAACGTCAGGACTTCCTTGCTTGAATCTTGCTTTTGTTAATAATATGAATATGTATATCGTGCTATGCAGGCTTGATCTGCGTTTGGCCTGTTACTGTTCAAACTAGCAGGGGACCTAAAGGGGATCCCTAAAAGGCAAATGCTAGGCCGAGGGCAACAAATGGAGACTTAGCCCATTGTCACCTCAGCTAAGGCTCCCTTTTATTTACGAACTTTCACCGATGGGAGGAGACCCAGTATATGAGGGAGTCACCGATGAAGGATAAGTCAATGAAATGATGTGGAGTGACCCTAATAATCCCTTTCTTGGAAGAGTTAGAAAGATAGGGCTTGCTTGCTTTCTAAGCAAGGTACAATGTCTTTTAGGGAAATGAAGGGAGGATTTAAGGGTTAGGTTTATGGGATATGACTTATGAAGGAACTTCCCAATCCCTAAATTCCTTATTGTAATTGGTATCCCAGATGGTTCTTGAAGAATTGTCTTTTCAAAGGAACAAGACCACACGGGACCAAGTGGACCCAGTCTAGGATAGGAGGAATGAGTATGGAAACCAATGATGTTCTTAACCTAGATAAGGTGGGGAAAGGATCAAAGAAATAATTTTCACTTGAAGGTGTTGATTTGACCCTATGAGGCACTAGTCTTGGGGATGCTAAGGCAAAGTTTGATCCCGGAGCAAGGGCTTGGCTTTTCTCCCAACTCCACTGTCGGAATGGCTTTAAAATTAGAAGAGACCTTGAGGAAACACCAACGCAGGAGACCCTAAGAGAACAAACTTTTTGGAGAGCTAGCTTGTCGGAAATTGATGCCCTAGGTGACCCAACTTGGAGACCTGAATGAAGGTGAAAGGATGCGATTTTTGGTGACCACCTCTTGGAAGATCAGTGCCTTAGTCTTGGGAGAATGGAGTCTATGATGAAATATGAGTAGGATTCTTGATTCTTAGTCAAGGAGGCCTCAAGACCACTTCGCTAGCCTTCTAGGTCAAGGAGACGCATTCTTGTAGCTTTTATACTTTGATGTGCAAAGGAGATGGCTTATCAAGGTCAAATTCTTTGATAGAATTACCCCTAGGAAATTTCGTTCACATTACATGGACCATACATTGAGAGATGCTATAATAGATACAAAATTCCACAATTTGAAGCAGTAAATGCATGCGGCAATTAGCCCTAGAAATAGCGAAAATCCCAGTCCAATGTATATGAGAAAGTAAAACAAGAATAACATTAAAAGCATGTACTTACATGTAACAGAGTATATCCAACCATCCATAATTGGCAAAAGAGAAGCTCCAAGATAATATAGACCAATATCCACACATCAAAATTCATCCATAAAGCTCCAATTCATCCTTTAGAAAAAGTGCAAAATTCTCAAGAGAGAGAAGAGATCCAATCCAAAGTGATGAAGAGATAATGAACTCATCTCACTTGTATTTATACACTAATGAGGAGTTCGAATTAGCCTCCTTGGCTTACATAAACCCGAAATATAAAATAATGTTCTAATAATCCAACTTTTGGTGACAAGCCCACCAAACTAGCTCATAAATGAAAGAATAAGCCTCTCAAGAGGTCAAATAATAACCTATGCAAGTCGTATGGCCCTCTGGGAGGCCTAATGAGATCCGTGGGTGCCATAATGAAGAGTAGGACCCTCAAAAGCAGTGGACAAGGGGTTGGCCCCTTGTAATAACCGGTGGTTCTCCAAATGACATGTGGGGGCACACAAGTGTCCTCATGGTTCTCCAAACAAATCAAAGGCGCCCGTAGAGCGCTTGCAAGGGCTAGGATGGTGGCGTAGGTGATGCTACATCATCGTGCAAGTTCTGGATCATCTGCCAAGTCTATGATGAAAATCTGGGGCTAGCTAGGTATGATGGATCAAGTCCATCTTCTTCGTCCAATAAGTGAACCACAAGCAATCTCTGAATGGCTGTGGGGATCCATGCAATGCTATCTGCTGCTGTGGAGGCCCATAGCTATCAATGCATACCTTACATGTGCCAATATAGCCCTCTAGAGGATAAGGACCCTGTATCAGGAGACCAAACCAAGATGGAGACCATCTGCAATCCTGCATAAGATCCAATGCGTCCCCTAGCCTTCCAATAAAACAAGTCATTTGAGAAATCGAGTAAATGAGCTTACCAATCATGGACCACAGGTGGGGACTTCATAATGGCCCGCCCTTACATAATGGGCTTGGGATGTGCTAATGTCTCCTAAACTCCACATGGGGTTAACTAATAATCCTATTAGGTGCTTTCTACTTCTAAAGGGGATAATATATTCAAGGTACATCCTTCAAAAGGTGATGGCATGTGGCAGATAGGTGAATGAAGTAGGGGATGAGAAGGGGCAGCTTTGGGTCACATGCTGGGGTACAAGGGTAACTAATAAGCGGGAAACCCCCACTTGGGTTTATAATGTATAGGGGGGGAGAAATCATGGTACACGAAGTGCCCTGACCTTGATTTTTCCACCCTTCTTTATATTCTTTTTGCCTTTTTATGATTTTCTTTGATTAACTTCTCGGGGCTCAAGGAATAAGATATAACAATGAATACCCCCTTTAAAGGTAGGGCGGTTTATTGCGCACCAGGGGTTGGGACAATCATGGGTTCCTATATGATGAAGGAGGTTCATAGAACTTGTAGGAACTAGGGTGATGGCCATGATTATGTGGTAGAGCTCATGTATTGACTTTTGTCCATGTGTTAAATGTGTTTGCCCTGACCATATTTTCCATTTTGTTGTACATTTTGTTGTTCAATGTGGCCAAATATGCTTTTATCTTTCTTTTTAGCTGCATGAACCTTCGGGTTTCATTCTAGGCCATGAACCAAGGTGTGGGCAAGGGGAAGGGTCAAGCTAAGCCTATGTGGACCTAGTGGAGGAAAGTGGACTCAGGTGGGAGGAATGATGAATGGGGTAATAATGAGTGGAAAGAGGGTATTATAAGCAGATAAGGGAGTGGGACCACATAATCAAAATCAGGGTTTCCCATGAAATACCATCCCTAAAGCCCAATGGTGAGTAAAAGAGATCCCACGGGACTAGGATGCAAGGTTAATATCCAAAAGGGGGCTAGGGACAAGGGCACAAACCTAACCCATTCTTTCCGCCGAATCGCCGCATTAATCCACGCCCAAAAGTATCCATGATAAGCAAACTACAATACTCTATTACCAAATGACAAGGCATACCTTTAAGTTCGGGAGGCCCACCTTCAAACATATGATCATGGCAGATGGGCGAGGGACCACATGGCTGGCTCAAGTGGCGAAGAAAAGACATAATGAGCTAGCTGGTCACTGCCGACTGAAGACCATCTTGGAGATTTTTTTTCTCCTAGGGATATCACCCACAAAATGGTGGGTAACATGGCCAATAGTGGGTAGGACGACCTTGTATCTTGCCTCTCGTCGTCATGAACAATTGCTCCTCAGAACAGTCGCCAATTTTCCTGTTCACTTGCTTCCACAATTCCATCACCGATCCTTTGAATCTCTTCTTTGAGAGTTCTGTTCTCTTCTGCTTGTGACTGATCATTTTTTGTTTCATCCAAACGATTTATTAGCTCCCGCATAGTAAATGTTTTATTAGATTGATCTTCGTTTTCATTAAAGTTCTCAACCGGTTTCATCATTCTCATTTGAATTTTCCATCTTATTTATAGTAGGTTCGTCACTCTTATTTTCGACCTCCTTGACAACATGCTCAACATTTTCAATAAAATTTTCCACCTTTACAATAGCTTCCCCTTCAAAGCCCTTCGGTTTGCGTATTCATTGCCTTTGTCATTAAGCTAATACGCTGAAATCTGCAAAATCTTGTTTGTCTACATTCACATTCTTGACCCTATTGGGGTCGACCGTCGCACCTTTTGGCTCAGGTGCGGATTCGTATCCATTTTTTGACATGGTTTTGGCTGAAAATTCTTGATCTGTGGTCGAATTTAGCAAAATTGAGCTCAAAATGGAGTATTTGAATTGATCTAGCTGCCTAATTTGCATCGTCCCATCTACGTGGGGACTAAAACATAATTCGACAGGCTGGCAAATTCGATGTTCATACATGCATCCTTCAATGTTGCATCTGAGACAATGACTCGTCCGAAGGGGTTTAATAATGTAGGAGCTATCAAATGCATTATATACATGTCTTTGGTTGCGCCTTTACTATAAGATAGTCCTTGCACATATGAATTGTCTTGACAATTTAGCTAGCTGGTCAAAAGATGAAGATTTGGTATCGGCGCCTTGCCTAAGGAATTTATGCCTTTACCTAATAGTTATGGTGGTCCATCTACCTTTGGAAGTTGGAACAAAAAAATACTTCACAGGTAATGGTATTAGATAGAGAGCATGTGGTAGTCGTCCTGACTAATATCCATAAAAGATGTTGTGCAATTTGAGGGCAACAAAGATTGATATAAAAAAAATTGGCGAACGTAAGCACAAACATTACTGCTAGAATATATTTCGATAGTTGGCCATGAATCTCCAATAGCGAATCCTTCCATGATCACGTGCCTTAAGGAGCTCTTCTAATGGGAGGTTAGGCCAACAATCTTTAGACGCCCACGATGGCCACATTAGGGTATAATGTATGCAATACAATGATATCAACAAGCTATATACATGCTCCAATATCACGTTCAATACTGTATTCAATTATATCAATAATATCAACCAACTTTAATGTATGCAATAAAATAATATCAACGTGCTATATACGTGGTCCATAATAATATGATATAAATTTCTCCATAGATACCCGCTCTCCAGCTTATATTATTCGACATATCCACCAATGTAATATAACATTTGTGTTCATCCACACATAAAAATGTTAAATGTTGTCTACATTAATATACAACCCAATACACACGACAAACAATAAATTTACGGTCCTGCGATAATACATATGCATAATTGTATTGGTAATATATTGTCGCTGTAATAACACTGCCGCACTGTAATATAATAACACTGTCGCACTTGTAATATCAATGCGGCACTGCATTGGTGATATATTGCCACTGTAATATGTATTGTCCATTTAACCCACCACTGTAAAATCAATGCCACATATATAACGCTTCCACCATTGTAATAATAATGCCACCTATAAAACGATGCTACCATTATAATATCAATGCCACCATGCATATATATAGTTGTTTTGTTGTATGCAAGCAATAGTTTTTGATTCCAATCCAAGTAATAGCTTCAATCTCATGTCCTCTTTATGAAATTTTTTCAACGGACAACAAATATCACATTGCGAATATGAATGCACTATATAGATGTCACAGCGGGATAAAATGGATTGTATGGACTGTCATATACTCTGTCATGGGCTAAATTAGGGCATGAAACCCTAATATCCATAACGCACATTGCAATGTAATGAATATTGCCAATATAATATTAACTATGGCATTGAAATAACACTGCAAAATTAATAATGTTTACGTTCATCTAACCATCTGTTTGTTTCAATTATTGTTGCCTCTGTAGATAGTTCAAATGTCTGTGACCCATCCAAATATGCTTCATCTGCAAACATCTGAAACATCACTGCAACACATTCCAATCCAACGCATAATTTGGAATATTATCAACACATCCAATGTAATAAGCTGCCATCCACACCGCAATGTTTGTTTATCCCTTCAACGTTGTGGTTAACATGGTTTCCTCCATCACTTTCCGACTCAAATACCAATAGGAATGAGAGTCCATGAGTAGTAGAATTTCCATCACCTTGAGCTCCTTAGGTTAGAGTGGGCTACGAAAAATGTTGATAATGGGATTCAAAGCTCCTCATTGAACAAAAATCTGTTTACCCAAGCCAAAAAAATGGTTTCTGCCCACTTTGTTTTACAGAGTAAGCACATGAAAAACTAAAGCTTGTCTACAAAAGGAAATTTGGAATAACAGTAGCTTGTGGAGTCACTTTTTCAATTCCTCTTTGTCGATTCCGATGTTCTATGCCTCCTCAATTTGGATCTTCTTGACCTAATTTTGAGACTGAATCTAGGTCATCTCCGAATTAATATTCTACCACTGTTTGCGGTTCTTTGATTTATGCTTAGGTGAGTTCATTGTCTTCATGAGTACTCTTTAAAAAATTTGCAATTTAAGATTGCCATTCAAGTATGCGCCCATTATTTCACTTGTGTGAACCCTGTAAGAGGTTGTAATGCTGTAAATAAAACGTGTTCAACTAATCTTTCTGAATCTTTGCTTGTCTGAAGATTGATAAATGAAGATTTGTGTCCTTTTCTTCTTCAGTATCGATCTAACTTTCTTGTTGGATATATTGTGCAGATAGTGCTCACTGTTCTTTGATTCTGGATTTCTTTAAACAATTCTTTCAAGACATTCTAGGGGTTTCTCTCTATTATGTAATAAATTAATTAGTATAATTCAACGAAAAGGCACGATCAAAAGATCATGCCCTTTCCTGAAAAGGTACCCATGGTGATATATATTCCAGGTACCTTCATTTTAAAATCATCATATTCAAGAATTAATAAAATATATAAACATGTGTTTTCTGTAAAGAACTGAGCTTTACGCTCCATTTGGTATCAGAGCGGTCGTTCTCGGCCAACAATTGCTTGCTTCCTGTTAAATTTGGAAACTAGGGCCAAACTTCACATTGGACGGCTCATATGAGGCAACTCATATTTTTATTAGATTCCTCTCTCTGCGAGGTGAAGGATGAGTGGTTCACCTTCTCCTGTCGGCACATCCTACCCATGCAGTTTGGGACTCATGGGAAGTACCTCTCATTTGGCCAATGAGTAGAGAAATGAGGATAGGGACCATAGTACTACTGATGGACGCATTGTGTACTATCGTACTCCCTATTCTAAGATGTTGATATTGATCTGGGATCAATGGAAACTGACTTCGGGTCGATTAAGAGTGGTATGACACACTTTATTATTGGAGACTGGCTTCGGTTCAATGGCGAATGGTATGATACATTCTCGATCGTTTCTTCTTTCTTCATGGTTCAGTAGAGTAGAGTAGAGACAGTGATGGTACAAATTGTCAGACAGTTTGGTAGGTGAAGTTCTCCCTAGTTGAGAGGGAGTGTTAATTTTGGCAACTAGGGTCAAACTTCACCTAGGACAACTCATATGAGGCAACTCGTATTTTTATTGGATTCCTCTCTCCGAGAGGTGTAGGATTGATCTAAAGATCATCTCGTTCTGACATTTACAAATGAAGTTATGAACTTATTTTGATTATGGACAAATTGTCATGGTCGGCCAGCCATCAAATTAGCCTCCTCCAGCCTTCAACGTTGCCTATAAATACAAGGAGCCTCGTCCTCATTTTGGCATCACTCTCATTCATCTTTCTCTCTCTCATCTTGATTGGGTACAGATTTCTGGGCACCTCTCTCTCTCCACATGTGTGAAGGGAAGACTGGTTTTTCTAGTTGTTGCATTGACTAGATTTGATTGAAATTTCAGGAGGTTGACTTTGACCAATGTTGACCCTATTTGACTGCGGTTATGTGAGGGAGACTTCTGTTTGGGCAGGGCATAATTTTGGGCACGAAAACCGAGGTTGTTTGACCCTAGCATTGACTTCCCTAGTTTTGGTTGTTGCGTTTACTTTTGTTGACCAAGTTTTCAGACTATTTTGGGTTTTGCATTATCTTGCTGTTGGAGGCCGAGTTGACCAAGGTGGATCGAGCTGTTTTGGAGGTCTATTTCAGCCTTGTTGACCAACGTTGACTTTCTGGTTAGGGATTTCTATTTCTGCTGTTTTCACTGATTAGATTGGGCAAGTGAATATTGTAAATTGTACTCTCCCTCTGCTGAACTTTTGAAGAATTATAAGATGATTTGATCAAGAGTTTCCCCACATTGGGGTTTGTCCCTCGCTGGTGCCGTATCTTGTGTCCTCTTGTGTTGGCTTGTCTTCTATTGTTATTGTTTATGTTCTATGTGCATTTTACTATCATGATGATGTGATTGCTGAATTGGATATTGATATTGGGCTAATAAAGAAATTGAAGTAAAATTGCTCTAAGCATAGAACATACCAATGTTATCCTAAAATTAACATGGTATGAGAGCTGAGGTGAAGACAAAGCCCAAACAAGAGTGAGAAGAGCAATCACTAAGAGGAGCAGTCACTGATCAAAGACACTATTCATAAGCATTTAGTTGCTTACATCTCATCTCTGATTTGAACACATCAAAGGAGATATATGACAGGTTGGTTGGCATGTTCAAATCTAGCAATGCAAATCAAATTCTTTTCCTCAAGAATACGCTGAAGGATATAAAGAAAGGAAGAAATGAAGATATTCAATCCTACTTCATGAGGATTACTGAGATAAAAAATGATCTTCTTTCGATTGGAGAAGCTATTGCTGATAGGGAGCTTACCCTCATTGCCCTTGGAGGACTCCCTCGTGAATGACACATGTTCAACACTAATTTTTTTTTTTTTAGTGTGGTTCACGAACACCCTGGTCAGTGAGTGGTCGCTACGTCCACGGAAAAATTTGGGCTAATCGCCCCTCGGCCTATTGGCAAGACCTAACCCCAAGGGCTTCGGGCAGAATCGACCCTGTGACCTCCTGATGGCGAGGCACGGTTTTTGACCAACTGAGCTATAACCCTTGGGGCTGGCACATGTTCAACACTACTATTCTTAATAATGACAGGATACTATTCATAAGCATTTAGTTGCTTACATCTCATCTCTGATTTGAGCACATCAAAGGAGATATATGACAGGTTGGTTGGCATGTTTAAATCTAGCAATGCAAATCAAATTCTTTTCCTCAAGAATAAGCTGAAGGATGTAAAGAAAGGAAGAAATGAAGATATTCAATCCTAGTTCATGAGGATTACTGAGATAAAAAATGATCTTCTTTCGATTGGAGAAGCTATTGCTAATAGGGAGCTTACCCTCATTGCCCTTGGAGGACTCCCTCGTGAATGGCACATGTTCAACACTAATTTTTTTTTTTAGTGTGGTTCATGAACACCCTGGTCAGTGAGTGGTCGCTACGTCCACGGAAAAATCTGGGCTAATCACCCCTCGGCCTATTGGCAAGACCTAACCCCAAGGGCTTCGGGTAGAATCGACCCTGTGACCTCCCGATGGCGAGGCGCGATTTTTGACCAACTGAGCTAACCCTTGGGGCTGACACATGTTCAACACTACTATTCTTAATAATGATAGGATACTATTCATAACCATTTAGTGCTTACATTTCATCTCTGATTTGAACACATCAAAGGAGATATATGACAGGTTGGTTGGCATGTTCAAATCTAGCAATGCAAATCAAATTGTTTTCCTCAAGAATAAGCTGAAGGATATAAAGAAAGGAAGAAATGAAGATATTCAATCCTAGTTCATGAGGATTACTGAGATAAAAAATGATCTTCTTTCGATTGGAGAAGCTATTGCTGATAGGGAGCTTACCCTCATTGCCCTTGGAGGACTCCCTTGTGAATGGCACATGTTCAACACTACTATTCTTAATAATGATAGGATTCCAGGTTTTGAAGAATTGCTGACTAGATGCTCTCAAGAAGAAATAAGGATGATGGAACTAGATATGCCTTCAAATAGGAATGATCTTACTGCATTCTCCGCTTATGCTAAAAAGAAGAACAATGCAAGTTCAAAGAAGCAATGTCAAGGAAGGTTGGGTTTCAAAAATGGAAGGAAGGGAAGATGCTTCATTTGCAACAAGTTTGGTCACTATGCTAGGGATTGTCCCAATAGAAGGGATACACCTCATGATGATGACAATCACAACAACAACAATTTCAGGGGCAACAACAATCAAAGGAATGACATATTCAACAACCAAGGAAAAAGGAATGCTTCCGCTTCTCATCAAGGAAATGGTTGCCCTTCCAAGAGATCAAGAAACACTAGGTGTGATGAATCTAATGTTGTTGATAACAAGCAAAACGAATTCTATCTTATATCTACCCTTTCTACTGCATCTCCTTTGGACACTTTGAGAAATTGGTTGATTGATAGTGGTGCCTCAAGGCACTTCACCGAGTATAAGAAAGCTCTTTTAAATCTGATTGAAAGGGATACAAATCTAGAAATTATCCTTGGAGACAATGCCACCTATCCTGTGAAGGGAGTTGGGAATGTTACTCTTCAATATCAGGGTGACACCGTTCATCTACAAGAGGTACTATATGTATCCGATCTAAAGAAGAACATGGTATCTATCTCGATGATGGAGGACAAAGGATTCAAGGTGGCTTTCATCGATGGAAAGGTACGTGTGTGGAACAAAATTTTCAAAGATGCATTTACACTTGGCTTCAGGGTTGATAGCCTATATCAAGTTGGAGGAAGCCATTGGGAGCTGTGTCTTGCGACACGTCACTTCAATCCGAATTATGGTACTGGAGGTTTGCTCATCTACATTATAAGGCTTTACCTGATGTGAGGAAGATGGTGACAGATATGCCCACATTTAAAGTAGAACATGAAGGTATTTGTGAGGGGTGTGCCAAAGAAAAGCATACAAGGGGACCTTTCTCCTCAAGTGATAACAAGACTACTGACATATTGCAATTAGTTCATTCTGATCTATCGGGTGCGATGCTCATGAACTCATTAGGAGGATATTTATATTATGCTACCTTTATGGATGATTTCTCTCGCAAGACTTGGATATATTTCTTGAAGAAGAATGACGAAGTATTCTCATGGTTTCGTTCTTTCAAAGCTTTGGTCGAAAATCAAACCGGGAAGAAGATCAAAACAAAATATTGAGCAGCTATTGAGCAGCGATAATGGAACTGAATATGAATCAAATGAGTTCAAAAGTTATTGTAGAGAAGCTGGTATTAAGAGGGAGACTACTACCACATATACTCCTGAGCAAAATGGTGTTGCTGAAAGGAAGAACCGTTCTATCGTAGAGGCCACTCGTGCCATGCTAAATGATCAAAGCCTTCCGAAGTTCTTATGGGTCGAAGCTGCAAACACTGCCGTGTATGTTCAAAATAGATGGCCTCATCAAGCGTTGGACTCCAAGACTCTTGAAGAAGTTTTCACCAATAAGAAACTTGATGTTTCTCACTTTAGAATTTTTGGTAGCCTCGTATATTTTCATGTGCCAAAAGAAAAGAGAAGCAAATTGGATGCTTATGGGAAGAAAGAAACATTTGTGGGCTACATTGAAACTTCTAAGGCATATAGAATCTATGTGCCTGGTCAAAGAGAAGTGGAAATAAGTCATGATGTCACCTTCGATGAGGATGCTTCCCTTGGGAAGATTAGTAACCTTCCTCTTCCAAGGAAGGACAAAGAAGCAGATTCACGAAAATAGGGAGCACCGCAAGATGAGCCAATGCCCGATGCTGAAGGACCAATGGATCCCATTGATGCACCCCCTCATGAGCCCTCCTCCTAAAAAAGGAGATCCTCATGGCTTAGGGAGACCCTTGAAGATGCCGAGAGACATGTTGCACCTAGGGGGACATTTCGTGAAAGCAAGAAGCTGAATAGGTACTAAGGGTACTTAACTGCAATGAGCACCATTGTTCAATCTGAGCCTTGCACATTCGAAGAAGCAAAGCACCAAGTTTGTAAGAATGCAATGAATGAAGAGTATGAGTCGAGTAGGAAGAATGATGTCTGGGATGTGGTCCCTAGACCCAAGGACAAATCCGTTGTCATCTCGAAATGGATCTCCAAGATCAAGCATGGAGTTGATGGAAGTGCTAAAAGTTTCAAGGCCATATTCGTTGCTCAAGGCTTCTCTTAAAAGGAAGGTGTAGATTATGATGAGATATTTTCACCAGTTGCCCGCTACACCACCATCCGTTCGATCATTGCTTTTGCTGCCTCGCAAGGATGGAATCTACACCAGATGGATGTCAAGTTTGCCTTCTTGCATGGTTCACTTAAGGAGGAAGTCTATGTAGAACAACCCGAGGGGTTCGAAGTTAAAGATCCCAAACACATGTATGCAGGCTGAAAAAAGCCCTCTATGGGTTGAAGCAAACACCTCGGGCTTGGTATGAGAGGAGCGATAACTATCTAATGAAACTGGGTTTTATAAGTGAAACTGATCCAAAACTTTACTTTAAGGTCGAGAATGATAGACCTCTCATCTTGGTACTCTATGTGGATGATCTCTTTCTGATAGGTGCATACCCTCTTATTCATCAATATAAGAGAGAGTTGGCTTTCGAATTCGAGATGAAGGACCTAGGATTGATGCATTACTTCGGTTGGAGGTCTGGTAAAAGACAGGCGAAATTTTCCTTTCTCAAGGAAAGTATATTGTGAAGATACTTGAACGATTTGGGATGGTGGACTCCAAGTCATGATTACTCTGGTGGAACTTAACTTCAAGAAGTTATGTGGAAGAGCTGTTGGGCCCGATTTGGGAAATCCTTCTGAGTATCGTTAACTCATGGGGGCCTTGATGTGCTTAGTGAATGCCCGTACAGACATATGTTTTGTAGTGAATACATTGAGTCAGTTTATGGTCGAGCCTCATCACATACATTTGAATGCTGCCAAGAATCTCTTGAGATATTTTAGGGGCACAATCACTTGTGGATTGAGATACACTACCGGGAATATGAGGCTCCATGGTTACTCTGATGCAGATTGGGCTGGTAGTGTGGTGGATTGTAAAAGCACATTTCGATGTTGCTTTTCTCTAGGTTCTACTTCGATATCATGGATGAGCAGGAAGCAAAAGTCGGTTGCATTAAGCACCGCTAAGGTGGAATACATTGCTGCTATTATGGCCTCCTGTGAGGTTGTTTGGTTAAGCTCTTTAGTGAGCTGTTTAGACATGTGCTGGATACCATCGTGATCTTCTGCGACAACAAGAGTGGGATTCGTCTTTTTGAGAATCTTGTGTTCATGACCGCTCCAAGCATATTGATATCAGGTACCACTTTATCCAGGATATGGTACAACGGGGAGCAATAAGGCTCGAACACATTGGGACTGATGAGCAGGTTGCCGATATTCTTACGAAGCCCTTGTGGAAGGTCAAATTCTTAATCTTCTGTGAACGACTTGGAGTCGTGGAGAGACCCTCTTATGAGGGTCAGATGGATGTTGTGCTCTGGGAGCTCCAGGGGGCTTGGGGTTCTTCTTGGAGCAATGAGTGACCATAGGATTAGTGGTTCACTTTCCCCTATTTGTGCGCGATGTACAAGGTGAGTGTTTCACCTTCCCTCGTGATACCCCATGGTGGCATATGCATAGGATGAGTGGTTCACCTTCTCCTATGGCATATGAGCAAGATG
Source organism: Pinus taeda (assembly GCA_000404065.3). Classification (NCBI taxonomy): domain Eukaryota; kingdom Viridiplantae; phylum Streptophyta; class Pinopsida; order Pinales; family Pinaceae; genus Pinus; species Pinus taeda. The sequence continues at coordinate 155,179 of APFE031434895.1, forward strand.
AGTGGTTCACCTTTTCCTGCCTGCACATCCTACCCATGCAGTCTGGGACTCAGGGGAAGTACCTCTCATCTGGTCAATGAGTAGGGAAATGAGGATAGGGACCATAGTACTACCGATGGACGTATCGTGTACTACTGTACTTCCTATGCTAGGATGTTGATATTGATTTGGATCAATGGAAACTGGCTTCGGGTCAATTAAGAGTGGTATGACACACTCTCTATTATTGGAGATTGACTTTTGGTCGGTGGAGAATGGTATGATACATTCTCGATCATTTTTTCTTTCTTCGTAGTTCAACAGAGCAAAGACAGTGATGGTATAGATTGCTAGACAATTTGGCAGGTGAAGTTCTCCCTAGTTGAGAGGAGTTGTTAAATTTCGCAACTAGGGCCAAACTTCACATTGGACAGCTCACATGAGGCAACTCATATTTTTCTTGGATTCCTCTCTTCGAGAGATGTAGGATTGATGTAAAGATCATCCCATTCTGACATGTACAAATGAAGTGATGAATTTATTTTGATTATGGACAAACTGTCAAGGTCGACGAGCGATCAAATTACCCTCCTCCAGCCTTCAACGTTGCATATAAATACAAGGTCCCTCCTCATTTTGGCATCACTCTCATTCATCTTTCTCTCTTTCATCTTGATTGGGTACGAATTTCTAGGCACCTCTCTCTCTCCACATGTGCGAAGGGAAGACTGGTTTTTTCTAGCTACTGCGTTGATCCAATTTGACCAAAATTTCAGGAGGCTGACTTTGACCAACGTTGACCCTATTTGACTGCGGTTTTGTGAGGGAGACTTTTGTTTGGGCAAGCCACAATTTTGGGCATGAAAGCCGAGGCTATTTGACGCCAGCATTGACTGCCCTAGTTTTAGTTGCTGCGTTGACTTTTCTTGACCAAGTTTGATTGGTTATTTCCGGACTGTTTTGCGTTGCATTATCTTGTTGTTGGAGGCCAAGTTGACCAAGGTTGATCGAGCTGTTTTTCAGCCCTATTGACCAGCATTGACTTTCTGTTCAGGGCTTTTTGTTTTTGCTGTTTTGACTGATCAGATTGGGCAAGTGAATATTGTAAATTGTACTCTCTCTCTGCTGAAATTTTGAAGAATTATAAGAAGAATTGATGAAGGGTTTCCCCACATTGGGGTTTGTCCCTGACTGGTGCCATTTCTTGTGTCCTCTTGTGTTGGCTTGTCTTCTACTGTTATTGTTTATGTTCTATCTGCATTTTACTATCACGATGATGTGATTGCTGAATTGGATACTGATATTGGGTGAATAAAGAAATTGAAGTAAAATTGCTCTAACCATTTGTTATCCTAAAATTAACACTTCCACTGTTCCTCATTTTATGTTTTCTCTCCGTCATCAATCATCGTCGTCGTGCTTCCATATTTCCATAGCTTCTGTTTTCCCCGTCTCATGTCGTCCACACCACGTCCACACTTCACACTCAATCAACCACAGTTCCTTTCTTCCCCCGTCTGCAACTTGCAACCATTATCATCTTTGCTTTTCCTTCTTGCCAGACATCGTTTGCGCTGTACTCGCCCCACCATTGACCCGCCACTATTCATCTACTGCATCTTGTTCATTTCCACGACATGCCCCAACAACCATCCACCGTTCCACATATAAGAGCTATTCTGTTGACCTGTTACCCATCAATGCCACTCGACCATTGTGAACCCTTTTCAAGGCAGACAAATCTCCAAGCCACTGTTCATACCCTTCCATGGTAACTTTAACAAATATATATATGTTATATATAACTCGTACTTTATATAGTGGGTTATATAAGCTATATATAAATTAATTATAATTATAAAATTACATTGTATAGTTATGAATTTTATAGTTAATAATTGTTTATTAAAAAAAAATATATATTTGTATAAAAAAAAATATTTAGGGTCCAATTAAGAAGGAAGGTTAAGCTGGATAAATATACACCACCACATACCTGATCAATGTCTTCATCAATGTCGATGGCCGATTTTAATAAAATATTGATAGATCTTGAGACTAAGGTGATTGGACATGCCAAAAAAATCGAGGAGCTCCAGGATACAACAAAGAGAATAGAAAGTCAGTTCGAGCAGAACCATAACGAATTGAAAAAGGATCATGCAATCCTTTCAAATAAGGTGGATCTAAATCATAATCAAGCAATGTTGATGTTGACTTGTATTTGTGACAAGTTGAAGATTACACTCGATCAAATACCCTAGAATAATGAAGCTACTCAACATCTCAATTCGCTGGATACATCAAGCTCGTCAGACTCACATGAGAAACCTGAGTCTCCAAAAGCATCAACCATGCCCCATCAACAAAATATAACACCAATTTTCAAAATATGCAGCTCTGGAATCAACACTCAAATGTGTAGCTCGCGAATCAATACCCCTTCTTCATTGCACCAGTTGCTACGCATCAACAAAGAGCGAAACTTGAGCTCTCCAAATTTGACGGTAACGAGAAGTGCAGTGTTGCATGGTTCAATAAAGCAGAGGAATATTTTGAGATTTACAGTATTGACAATGATGATGAAAAGATCAGGCATGCGTCCATGCAAATGGAAGTCGAAGCATATAATTGGTATATGTGGTGGAAACTCCACTACATGAGTACCTGGATTATCAAAAACTCGTCTCATTTAGTTATACATCACGAGACTTAAACCCCATCTCCAGGATGAGATTGAGCTTCATGACATCACATCTATAAAAGTAGCAAGACAGAAGGTAAAAGCTGCTGAAAAGAAGCACGAAAAGATGCAGTGGCCAAAAGTTGAAAGAGTATATTCGAGATGAATATTTCCCCAAACAACGAACATGAATAGTACAAAATATGTTCCACCACATCTTCGTGAAGGAGAAAAAACTAACTTGGAAATGCAAAGACTGTAAGAAGGCAATTGCAAATGTTGTGGTGAAAAATGGGACCCTAAACATAGGTGTGCTAAGGGAAAAGAAACCAAGAACATGTATAAGTGTGAAGCAACTAATGATTCATACAGTGAAGAACCAGATGTAGAAGAGATCGAAGATTCTCCACAATTTTCTCTAGAACCAGATAACGAGAATATTCTGCACGTGTCATTATCGGCCATGACAGGTGTATCACAACCCCAAACATTAAAGGTCAAAGGTCATATAAAAAACAACGTAATGGTTCTAATCGATACCGTTTAGCACCCACAAATTTTTGGAGTCAACTATGGTGAAAACGTTGAACATTTTCACATTTCCTCCGCCCAACATGAAAGTTATGGTAGCTGACGGTAAGAAAATTGAAAAGGTAGGGAAATGCCATGAAGTCAAATTACAGATTCAAGACTATAATCTAGAGTCTCCATTGTACATTGTACCATTCAGAGGAGTGAATGTGGTCCTATGTATCCAATGGCTACAAACCCTAGGCACTTACTCTGCCAACCATCAAAAGCAATTTATAAAATTTAAATGGGAAGGGCAGAAATACAAGTTATTTGTGTTTCAACCCCCTGAGAATCAAATTGTATCATCATCCAGATGATGAAAATGATTCGAAAGGGAGCACCAACATATGTAGTACAATGTCATAAGATGGAGATGTTGGTTTCAAGATTGGTTAGCAAAGAAGTACCGATAGTTCAAGAATTACCACTTGAAGTTCAAAAACTGATCCAAAAATACAAAAAGGTGTTGCAAGATCTTCCCATGAAGATGCCGCCTAAAAGAGGAATAAAGCACATAATCGAAGTGATATCAGGGTCAAGCCTTGTCAACATCAAGCCGTATAGGTATTCACACCACAAAAAACTGAAATCGAAAGATTAGTCCAACATCTTTTAAAGTGTTGAATCACCACAAAGAGTAGAAGCCCATATGCTGCTCTAGTGGTTCTTGTCTGAATGAAGGATGGCTCCTTTAGGCTGTGTGTGGATTATCGAGGATTGAACAAGGTAACGATTAAGAATAAGTTTTCGATCCTCATTATAGATGAAATGCTAGATGAACTTCATGGAACCCAATACTTTTCAAAATTGGACTTGAGATCATGATACTACCAGATTAGAATAAGGCTAGAGGGCATAGCGAAAATGGCTTTTCGAACACATGAAGGTCATTATGAATTTAAGGTAATGCCCTTTAGATTAACTAATTCTCCGACAACCTTCCAAGCCACCATAAATGAGGTATTTCGGCCATAATCTAAGGAAGGTTGTGTTAGTATTCTTTGACGATATTCTAATCTATAGTAAAACGTGGAAAGAGCATCTACAACATTTGGAGCAAGTTCTCACTATATTAGAAGAACATCAGTTCTATGCAAAGATGTCCAAGTGTACCTTCGGAAAAGAAGTAGAGTACCTCAGACACATAATATCCAGGGAAGGAGTAAAAGTAGATCCTAATAAGATCCAAGCTATAAAAGAATGGCCTATACCAAGTTAACATCTCCAAGTTAAGAGGATTCTTAGGCTTGACTAGGTACTATTGAAGGTTTATTAAAAACTATGCCCATGTAACTGCACACTTAGCAAACCTTCTAAAGAAGAACTCATTTCGATGGGACGATGAAGCCGAAAAGTGTTTTAAAGACTTGAAGGGAATTATGTCTAATACACCTATATTGGAAACTCGGACTTTTCAAAGCTGTTTGTAATTGAATGTGAAGCTTCAGGATTGGGCATAGAAGCAGTATTAATGCAAGATGGTCATCCAATTGCGTTTGAAAGCAAGAAGCTCAACAAGGAAGAACGTCTCAAGTCTACATACAACAAGGAAATGCTCGCCATTATGCACACCTTAGCCCAGTGGAGACAATATCTTTTGGGAAGTAAGTTCTCCATACAAACAGACCATAACAATATCCAGTACTTCCTCCAACAGAAAATAATCTCTGAAGAACAACAAATGTGGATTGATTTTTTTTTTTGCGTTTGACATGGAGATATTACATAAAAGGGGGAAGGACAATGTAGTGGCAAATGTTCTCTCCAGAAAAGATGAAGAAACATCCTTGTTTGCAGTCTTAGCTATAATCCCATAATGGCTTAATGAAATCCGAAGTGAGTATGCAAAAGATCCAGAAACAAGTGCTATAATCAATAACCGTCCTCAGAATTCAAATTTGAATGGAGAAACGATATTTTGTGGTACAAAGGAAGGATTTAGGTAATTCCAAATTCCAAATTTAAAGTCAAGGTTCTCAAAGAGTCCCCTGATTCACTGTCAGCTAGACATGTAGGTTTCTTTAAAACCTACTATAATGCACGTCAATCATTTTTCTGGAACGGAATGAATAACAATATTAAAAAATATGTAGCCAAATGTGATCAATGTCAGTGAAATAAAAGTGAGAACATTATGACCCCAGGTCTGCTCCACACTTTAAATATCCAAATCCAAAAATGGGAAGAAATATCAATGGATTTTATTGAAGGATTACCCATGTCAGACGAAAAAGATAAAATCCTTGTAGTAGTAGACAAACTCGCAAAGTATGCACACTTCATAGGAATGAAGAAATCAGTTTCAACAAAAGAGATCACCGAGGTATTTTGCAAGAATGTCTAGAAATTACATGGATTTCCTAAAGTCATTGTTAGTGATAGAGATGCCAAGTTTAAAGGGAATTTTTGGAAGGAGCTTTTCAAACATATTGGAACATACGTCAACATGAGTTTTGCATATCACCCTCAAAGAGACGGTCAAACAAAAACTGTTAATAAGTGCATAGAAGCTTACCTTTGTTGTTATGCAACAGACAAACAAAGCAAGTGGGCTCAATGTTTACATCTCGGTGAATTATGGTGCAATTCAACTTGTCGCACTTCCGCAAAGATGACCCCATTTCAAGCTCTATATGGATATGGACCTCGTAAATGGAAGGATTTGGCCATTTGCGAGACAAAAGTTCCAGTAGTTAAGGAGCAATTAGAAGAAACCCAAAAAGTTTTTCAAACTTTAAAAGAAAATCTAAGTATTGCAAGAAATCGCATGAAGCAACAGGTCGACCGACACAGAACAAAGAGAGAATTTGAAGTTGGAGAATGGGTATCTGTTAAACTTCAACCATATCATATTAACAAAAGGATCAGCGAAGTATTAAAAAGGCTTTGGGCAAACGTTTTCCATGTATCTTTTATTAAAAAGGCTTTGGGCAAACACCAATCAGCACAGACAACGTTTCCGATATTAGACGATGAAGGCAAGTTCATCTTAGAACCAGAAGGAATTATTACCACCAGGGAAAGGAAGTTGTGATCTCGAGTAATTAAAAAATACCTTATCAAGTGGAATAATCTCCCAGAAGAAGAAGCTTCCTGGGAGACAAAAGCATTTCACCAAAATCACCCGTCGTTACGTATGCCTTGAGGACAAAGCATCTTTTCAAGAGGGAGGCAATGTTATGTAATAAATTAATTAGTATAATTTAACGAAAGGGCACGATCAAAATATCATGCTTTCCGATATTAGACGATGAAGGCAAGTTCATCTTAGAACCAGAAGGAATTATTACCACCAGGGAAAGGAAGTTGTGATCTCGAGTAATTAAAAAATACCTTATCAAGTGGAAGAATCTCCCAGAAGAAGAAGCTTCCTGGGAGACAAAAGCATTTCACCAAAATCACCCGTCGTTACGTATGCGTTGAGGACAAAGCATCTTTTCAAGAGGGAGGCAATGTTATGTAATAAATTAATTAGTATAATTTAAGGAAAGGGCACGATCAAAATATCATGCCCTTCCCTGAAAAGGTACCCATGGTGATATATATGCCAGGGACCTTCATTGTAAAATCATCATATTCAAGAATTAATAAAATATATAAACACGTGTTTTCTGTAACGAACTGAGCTTTACGCTCCACTCTCCCCCTGAGATGTTGCTTCTTTAACATTGTTAGAAACAATACTCTTTATTTCTTTCAGGAGCAACCCCCTTTGAAACCATGACGATTTCATTGCGTATTGAAGTTAAAGACTGCTCCATTTTCATCCTTTTCCATACTTGAGTGATCCACCTTCGTTTGTCTACATTTCTCTTTGACTTATTGCTTGATTTTCTTGGAGTGGCTTTCGTCTTTTGTCTAGAACTCTTTAGGGTATATAGCAGCTTGCAGTCTTTGGTCATGTGGTCAAGATTGCTGCACAAATAACATTTTATATGGCCAAGAAATGGAACAAATGGTGCGTGCTTTCTTGAGTCACATCTACTTTTCTTTATACATTTTGCAGTCAACTGCTTTATGTCCAAATCCATTACACAAATAACAGAACCATAAAAATGATTTTTGTACCTGGTAGGTGATTTTCTTCTCTGTTTGTTTGCTTGACGGGAACTTCTTGTTTGTTGCATATTTTGTTGAATAGTCTTGATTTGGTTGCTCTTACATTCTGCTACTATATGTATAGGTTCGTTACAATGGAAGCATGAGACATATTTCCTCCTCAGAAACCTTAAAGACTTTGCAACTTCATCTCTAGGAGCAGACTAGGTCATTGTGGCATAGAATTTCTTCGTTTCATTCTTTTGTTTTTGGTCATGCTGCTTGCTTTTATTTGTTTCCTTACTAATCACACTACTTGTACTTTCTTCTACATGTCTTTTCAGGGTTGCTTCATTATCCTCTATGGCTGCCTTTGAGTTGCTCCTATTTTCTTCTGAATCCTTCATGGATAGAATCTCCTTTTCTAGCTTTCTATTTAGTGTTTTCTTTCCATCTAGCTCTCTTCTAGCTGAGACAATCTCAACCTTTAATTTTTCACACTGTACCTCTTTCTCCTTTACCTAACTATTCACAATATCATCTATTCTCATTGCCTCTTCAATCAGTGTCTTCAGATTAACAATTTCTTCCTTGAATTCATGTTCTTTTTCATGACATATTTGCAACACTTTTTTATAGTATTTATTTTCATTGTTCAATTTATCTATTTCTGCCAATGTGAAGTCAAGCCCAACTTGATTTTCATTTGTCTTTTCTTCATGAGAGTTAGGAGCATTCAAGTTAGGTACATTCACACATGCAAAGGTTTCATTTAACTGAACAATTTCCTTTTGACAAGGTTTTTTCTTCTTCTTCTTTCCTTTTTCTTTTTCCGTATTATTGTTGCTAGTCTCTCCTTCATGAATGCGATGCAATCTATCTCAGATTTCTTTTGCAGACTTTAAATTTATTATTGTATCAAGATCCTTATTAGGAAGATTGTTATACATAGCAAGCACACTTCCCCTTAGCATTCCATTATTGTTCTTGTTGAGAATTGGGTAGGGCAAACATTATTTAAATTCTCTTACATGATTACTATTTGTGTAACTCTTCTTGTATTATCGTTGTCCTTTATTATTATTTATGTGCAATACATCATATAGCAATAAAAAACAATAAGAACAATGACACAATGATTAGGCTTAAAGCCAGGGCTAAAACCCCTCCTCTTGAGGGGAAAACCCACAAGTCTCTTCTTATAAATTATTCACTAGATGAGTATACTGACCTTGACAAATATCCTTGACCATAACTGCCTCTCCTAGATCAATACACAATCATCCTTCCTTGCAGTACCTTGTAGCATCATGTAGCATTATCATCGTGATGTAGCTGTGACACCCATTTGGAGCCTGTTCTTATTCATCCGAAACAGTCCCTCTGTGACCCATCCAAGACTGTCTCACTGTGACATCCAAATTCTTCAGTAGCATACAAACTGTTTCACTTGACATCCAAATTCTTCTTGTGGTCTTTGAACTGCTCCACTGTGGCACATACCCAAAACTCTAACTGTTTTTTGATCCAAAAATCTTAGAGTGATCCGAAATTCTGTCTCTGTGTTTTGATTTGAGCTTCCTTTATATAGTAGTTGGTTCTTGTATTTAAGCCGACATGTCCTTTGTGAACCGACATGTCTCATAAGCAAGCCAACATGTCACATTTGATTATATATATATAGGAGCCGACGTGGAGCTTCTTTCTGCACGTGTTGAAGCTGACTTAAGGATGACTATGCTTGTCTATTCTGGAGGACTTTTACAAGTATAACAACACTTCATATACATGACTCTGAATTATACATTTATGACAAGATGACAAATCCCTAAAGACATCAAGAAGTCTTTGACTTGTAATAAAAACTCCTTGCTCATGAAACCCATGATGCAAGTATTACAAAATACATTTTATCATCTTTGTCTTCTTCATAAATTCATAATTACAAGTCATTGTGAAGACCGAACCTAGTTACATTCTACAACACTACCTCTTAACTAGGGAGGTATTCATAATGATCCCTGGTCACACTCAATCACTTTGAAGTTTGAAGAGATCTCATAAGAAGAGTTGGATTGGTAATCGATCTGTTTTAGCATCATAGTAACCGACATTGTTTCCACAGCAAGGCCTTTACTGACAACACTATCTCTCATCAGATCAGAGCACAATGTTGGTGAGACCAATGACTATAGACACCTTCATCATTGTCTCTCAAGGTACATACCCACCCGTGTGTTCATTGAGTATGAACTTCTAGGATTATTCTTAACTTGGGTTCCTAGCCCTCAAAGAATATCAATCCTCTTGCCTACTCTTCTCTTGGATGCCCTACACATCCTCAAAGAGTATCAGATGCTAGATGATTACCCAATGCTCCATTTTGTCTTCTCAACTGAAGACAAAAATGGCATGTCTATCTCTCCCTCTCAAATAGGGAGGACATATTCCACAAAGGAATGTACTCATTCCTATACAAGAAATGTACCTAAGCTCCCTCTTGGCTTAGGAATTACCAAGTTTCTTCCAAGTAAGAAACTTATTACCAGGCTCCCTCTTAATCAGGGACCTGCAGCAACAATGATGAAAACACTCAACTACACATGAAAAGCTCCTTCCTTTGATGTCATGAATTTCTTTGAGGTTGATGAGTCTTCATCTTTGGGATCTCTTCACTAGGGCATAGATCATCCATCACTTTCATCCACGTCTTCATTCTGTCAAAAAGTGATCCATTAATCTTCTCATCTGGTCTAGTTTCGTGTCATGCTGCTCTCCTTTGGACCATATTTCTTTCAAGGATCTTTCATTCTGCCATATGGTTATCCACTGTGGAAGACATATACCTTCCTTACCTTAGTGATGATCTTTCATCATGGCATCTACCTGTAGGCATCAACATCCTTTGTACAGATTGACACATCTCTCTAAAGAGATGTATTGTCATGGGTCTCCATCCTTTTCAGACTTCTATCATAGTCTACATATCTTCTTGGGAGATTTCCTAGTCAAGTCTTCTTGGTTTCCTTCGATGTTGACTGCCTCTTATCATGGTTGCATACCTTGTGTTCTCTACCTTTCATCACACATTCTATTCCCAGGAGCTTCCAATCAGAGTTCCTTGATTGTAGCCACCTCATATTTCATATGAGGACATATTAAGTTGATTTCATCTAGTGTGAACCATGTCTTTCGACAACCTATTATAGGACAAGATTCCTTTTTCCTTCAATCATGCTTCTCAAGATAGAAGTAGTGATCCATGTTACCTACAACCATATGACATGACATTTTAATATTAAACACACACATACATACCTTATTTATATTTAGGTCATCTAGGCTTCTTTAAGCAACTTCCTTGATTGAAGTGTCTTCAACCTCTTGATCGGCTTCATCTCTTATGTCATGATTCAGTCATTCATGAATTCCACAAGTTGGAGTTCTTGATGAAACACTTGCTTCCTCTCTCGATTAGTGAACCCTCCGATGAGGATTCCATCAAAGAATCTTGAGGATCTTGCATATCCCCATCTAGTAGATGTTTCCTTTTTGACTTGATGTATGACGAACCTTGTTCTAGATGACTTCATCCTTTCCTTCAGTGTCCAATGGGGTTCTCAAGAGCTATATCCTTCATGTTTGGCTGCCATGGATTTTGTCCTTTATGATTCCCATGTTGATGTCACGAGCTCTTGTTTCTAATGCTTCCATGATGCATCTTATTATCAGAGTCATATCAAAATATTGAGGATCTTATGATAAGACCCTTTTGTGAGGGATACCATCTCAATCATGAGATTTGTTACTCCCACTTTGCTTGGCCCTTTTCTTCAGCTTCCTCCATTTTTTGGCGATATGAGCTTTCTTTTCATAATCTTTCCATAGCACTGTTTTGTCTTGTTTGAGGATCAAACTTCCCTCTCCTTTCTGCAAATGTCTTCAACGCTTTTGTCCTCGACTTGTCTTTTTCTACCTAGCATAGAGACTACAAGTTGTCGAATGAGGTAACTTTCTTGTCTATGGACATTTGTTACCTTGCTCATCAGTTAGTGTATCTAAGAACGATGATGATTTTCTTCTTTTCATCTCTCCCATCTCTCTAATTGAGACCTTATGAAGATATTCCTTCATTCTTTGATATCTTTACTTTTGTGTAGATCAGGTCTAAAAGATATGACCTTCGTTTTTGCATTTCCAGAGAATATATCTTCAAGCATTTCATATATATCTTTGATGTCTCCTCTCCTGCTACATAGGGATGAGAGGACCTTAAGAGTTCCTTCCTATGAAATTAGAGGAGACCCTTCTCATTGATATGCTCAATGACTTATCGTATGTTTGAGGACTATGACTATCCTCCTTATTTCATGCAAGGACCTTTGGTTACCCAACCAGAATATTGATTTCCTTGCAAAACGAAGTCATTTAAACCAAGGATTGATTATAAACATGAAAGATACTTACTTGGCACGAGAAGAGGAGATCTTCACCTTGATGCTTCCTTGAATGAGATCCTTGCTTGAGTTGCCTAGCATGACACAATTGAAATCCTTTTACAAGACTTCCTTTGAGACTTTCTTGCACTGTCCAACACCAAGCATCATGACATTACCAAAACTGCTTCAGAATATATGGTATTGAGATCACTTGAGCCTTGGGATACTTTGACTTCTCATACATTTGATTCTTATGATCATTGATATGACATATGACACCGATCATCTTATGGTACTATCATATCGGTCGAACCAATCACTCGTTGGAGATCAATTGTAATAAAGTAGCAACGACAAGGTGAATGATGAGATTACTCTTCACACCGAGCAACATCGTGTGGCATATTACTATGACATTTTGTGGTATTAGCACTAAATACTTGCTACAACAAGACTTCATTACTGCAGTATCACATTAATCTTCTTATTGTGAAACCTTCTTGCTGTGGTGTCAAGGAAACTTCATCACTGTAGTGGGACCAAATTGAAGTAGTACCCACACTGTGACACTGTGGAAGCACCGAATCACTGAAATGAGGCTACTGTGGAAGCATTTAACTGTGGTAACATAGCACTGGACTGTCGGAGGCGTAGTACTGAGATGTGGTACTTGTAGAAACACCGAAATCATCAAAGCTCTTCCTTGTAATACCACCGAAACATCATTTCTGAGATCACTGTAATCTTCTTGTGAAATTTGAGCTTTTGTTGCATCACCGAAAATTATTTTTTCTGAATTGTTGTCTGAACTTATCTCACTGAGATCACCGAACTAGAAGTAACATAGAGATAGTGTTGAAACAGTCACTATGGTGACGTCAATCCTTCACCCAAGAGATAGCCAACCCTTAAGTGTTACTAAGATGCCCTTAACTGTAACCATAGCTTTGAAACCATGTTGAGAATTGGGTAGGGCAAACATTATTTAAATTCTCTTACATGATTATTATTTGTGTAACTCTTCTTGTATTATCGTTGTCCTTTATTATTATTTATGTGCAATACATCATATAGCAATCAAAAACAATAAGAACAATGACACAATGATTAGGCTTCAAGCCAGAGCTAAAAACACTCCTCTTGAGGGGAAACCCGCAATTCTCTTGTTATAGATTCTTCACTAGATGAGTATACTGACCTTGACAAATATACTTGACCAGAATCGCCTCTCCTAGATCAAGACACAGTCATCCTTACTTGCAGTACCTTGTAGCATCATGTAGCATTATCATCACGATGTAGCTGTGACACCCATCTGGAGCCTGTTCTTATTCATCTGAAACAGTCCCTCCGTGACCCATCTAAGACTGTCTCACTGTGACATTCGAATTCTTCAGTAGCATACAAAATGTTCCACTTGACATCCGAATTCTTCTTGTGGTCTTTGAACTGCTTCACTGTGGCACATACCCGAAACTGTAACTCTATTTTTTGATCCGAAAATCTCAGAGTGATTTGAAATACTGTCTTCGTGTTTTGATTCGAGCTTCCTTTATATAGTAGTTGGTGTCTGTATTTACGCCGACTTGTCCTTTGTGAACCGACATGTCTCATAAGCAAGCCAACATGTCACATTTGATTATATATTATATCTCTTCTGCGGCTGATCTCTTCTGCGGCTGCGGCGGCAGCGACTGATCTCTTTTGCGGCAGATGCGTGCATAAGAACTGATCTGGGACTGCGGCTGATCTCTTCTGCGGCTGCGGCTGATCTGCGGCTCCCTCGTTTGTTCTACGACTGGCTGATATTTTTAAGAACTGATCTGGGGCTGCGGCTGATTTGCGGCTCCCTCGTTTGTTCTGCGGCTGCGGGGTTTTGATCGACTGTTTTCTACCACGGTAACTTTGTAAAAGCGAAGACCTATGCAAAGTTAAATTGAAGTTGAGATCGATAGATCTGTCTACGAGTCATGCAATTAAAATACTCTAACAATTTTCTTGTTGATTAAAAAGCTAAAAAGCTTACTGATATTTTGCCGCTAGGTTCTGGAGCTAATCTTCTGCAGCTAGATCTAGATCTAGATCTAATCTTTTTTGCGGCTAGGTTCTAGATCTAATCTTCTGCGGTAGATCTAGATCTAATCTTATCTTCTTCTTTATTTCTCTGCCGTTGTGTTCTACGGGCAAGTAAAATATGGCTCCCAGCTTCGCGAAAATAGCGCTGGCTCATTTCCGTCCGCTTCTGGAGGGCAAGCTCCTGCCCATATTGTCAGTGAAGCCCCAGCTCCCACTGTCCAGGTGGTCCAGGCCTCACTTGATGAGGCTTTGAAATTTTTCGAAAGTGCCCTAATCTGCCGGTTCAATGGTTTTTGGTCGCGGCTGACAACTCTCCACAATTGGATCTCGGAGGTATGGAAGCCTGTCATTTCTAATGAAATTAATCTACCCCTGTGCTAGGGGTTTCTTTATAGTAGATTTTGAAAATCCTGAAAGCAGACAATGTATTCTAGATTCCGACCCTTGGTTTTGGGAAAAATCAGGCCTATTCATGAAGCCATGGAACCCATCATTCGATCCGTCAACAACGGTCATAACCTCAGCACCAGTTTGGGTGAGATTGCCAAGTCTACCCTTGCATCTTTGGAATCTCTCCTCGCTAAAAGCCATTGGAAATGCAATTGGGGAATTTTACTGCAGGTGCCCAGAAACAGAGGAATATGCCAGAACCACCTATGCACGCATCTATGTGGAAATGGACTTCAGCGCCAGATTCCCAGCTAAAATAAACCTAACAAGTAAAGACTATGTGTGGAACCAGAAACTCGATTATGAAAGTGTCCTCTTTAGATGTCGATCATGCTTTGAGACTGGCCACCTAGCCAAAAATTGCCCAAAAGCCTCCAAGAAAAATTCTGCTAGAAAAAACCACCACAGATCTACATGGTGGGAAGGAGCACAAAAATAACACTACACTGTCATCAAAGAAGAATACTCTAGAGAAAACTTTGAATCACAAGAAATCGAGCAAAAGAGAAACAACTCTCAAGACAAGCAGGGAGAAAGCCCCGCCCAACAACAAAAAAGTGAACTCAACAACCCCTCAAGCATCAACAGTTATGAGGATTCGAATTCATAATTACAAGTCATTGTGAAGATTGAACCTAGTTACATTCTACAATCGTTCTTGCACAGAGGGAGAGTGTTTACAAAAACCATCGCATAGAAGGTTCCATACACCAGGTCCATAAGCTATCAATTATGTTTTAACCTTATCTCGCCATTCATGAAAGTTAGATGTATTAAGCACAAGTACACTTTGATAGTCCATGATTCAACCAGATCTACCTTCAAG
>APFE031434895.1:170458-222692 GCA_000404065.3 Pinus taeda
GGGGGGGGGGGGGGTGAATCAGTTTAGTACAATCATGGACATTAATTTGATTTTCTTTAAACTCATTAATTGAACCATTAAATGAGCATCTTGACACATAATGACCAACAGATTTAATGTGCAAACAACAAGTAATAAGTAAAATAAAACCATCGCATCAACACATAAAAGCAACACATATGGACACCAGATATAAGTTGAAACCCATAAAAGGAGAAAGCCACGATTTTGTTATTGTTGTGATGCAAAGGCAAGTTCCTTCTCCCTTATTACATCTGTTTTTTTGTAGGCTCTAACCTACAAGAGGCTACTACCTCAATTTTTCTACAAGCTACAACATGCAAGGAAGTTCCAACTCTGTTAAATTGGCAACTAGGGCCAAACTCCATGTGCGTCATTATGAAGACCGAACCTAGTTACATTCTACAACTGTTCTTGCACAGAGGGAGAGTGTTTACAAAAACCATCACATAGAAGCTTCCATACACTAGGTCCATAAGCTATCAATTATGTTTTAACCTTATCTCGCCATTCATGAAAGTTAGATGTATTAAGCACAAGTACACTTTGATAGTCCATGACTCAACCAGATCTACCTTCAAGTTGTTAGGCTTACACGTAAGGAACTTGGCTTCGATACCAATTGATGAAAACTTGACTAAACTAAGAGGGGGGGTGAATCAGTTTAGTACAATCATGGACATTATTTTGATTTTCTTTAAACTCATTAATTGAACCATTAAATGAGCATATTGACACATAATGACCAGTGAATTTAATGTGCAAACAAGAAGTAATAAGTAAACTAAAACCTTCACATCAACACATAAAAGAAACACATATGGACACCAGATATAAGTGGAAACCCATAAAAGGAGAAAACCACGATTTTGTTATTGTTGTGATGCAAAGTCAAGTTCCTACTCCCTTATTACATCTGTGTTTTTTTAGGCTCTAACCTACAAGAGGCTACTACCTAAATTTTTCTGCAAGCTACAACATGCAAGGAAGTTCTAACTCTGTTAAAATTGGCAGCTAGGGCCAAACTCCATGTGGGTCACCTCATTTATGGCTGCTAATATTTTTCTTGCATTCCTCTCATCGAGAGGTGTAGGATTGATCTAACGATCATCCGATTTCGACATGTATTCATGGAGATATGAATTTATTTGTATTTCTTGACAATTTGTCAAGGTCGACCAGCAAGCAAAACAATGTTTCTCACCCCCAGTTTTACCTCAACATGGCATATAAAAGGAGGAGATCTTGTGGCATTATACCACTCATCTCATCTTCTCATCTCTTTTCTCTCCTAGCTTGATTGGGTATGCGTAGGAGCAACTATCTCTCACGTGGGAAGAAGGAGGACGCAGGACTGTTGCAGCAACGTTGACTTAGGTCGACCGAGGAGCAACTATGTTGGGTTTGACTATGTTGACCAGCGAAGAGGTCAGTTTGACTGCGGATTAGTGTGGGGATCCTCTTCCAAGCAAGCCTCAGTTTTGGATAGCAGGCGTTGACCCCTGTTTGACCACAGATTTGATCAGCGTTGACTGTTGAGGGTTGACCGCAGGGTTGCACATGCGTTGACCATTGTTTGACCATCTTTTGGGTTGCCTATCTTTGCTATTGGAGGCTGAGTTGACCAAGGTTGACTTGAGGTCATTTGTGAGCTGTTTGACTTTGTAATTACAAAATTGTGAATTTGTACTATCTCTCTCTCTCTACTAAATTATTGAAGAATATAAGAAGAATTGATCAAGGGTTTCCCTGCATTGGGGTTTGTCCCTGGTTGGTGCCACATCTTGTGTCTTTTGTCTTGGCTTGTCTTCCACTGTTTACATTTATGTTCTCTTTGCATTGTTACTCTCATGTTGATGTGATTGCAATTCTGGAAATTGATATTGGGCTAATAAGAAAACTTGAAGTAAATTGCTCTTAAGCATAAAACATACCGTAACTTAACAAACTCCCATAAGTTTTCCGCAGGCTACAACTCACAGGAGGCTCCTATCTCATTAGGCTCCAACCTATCATTTATCAAGCTACAACATGAAAGGAGACTACAATCCCCTAATACATAAAGAAAACAATGTGCTGGTTACCTGGTCTGTAAATCTGCATACCTCCATCTTTGTCTTTGTTTCTCCTCCTCAATTTTGCTTCACATCAGCTCTTCTATGTGCCAGGAAATTAATGAAGAACACGTCAATCATCTCTCACACATTCTCTAACTCCCTTCTGCCTTCCAAATCACACCTTTTATAAGGATAGTTTGTTGGTTGTTTGTATTTCACACAAGGATATGAAGTGAACGGGCTTGACTCTTTGCCTTCCACTCATTTGTTTCCAAACTCTTCATATTTTGAATATAAGAACACAAATAAGTGCTCAAATACTATTTTCAACCATCTATAATAATTAAATACATCAACATTAACATATGAAAGCAACACATTCTAGCATCATAACACATGTAAAACATTCACTTTCTAATGCAAGCTATATGCATTGAACATATGAAAGCGATGCATCACTCTCGAAAGCCATATATCTGTTTTGCAACATGATGTATCACTACTTCTTCATGTCATTCCCTCAGTAGCCTTGAGTCTAGCCTTTGCCTTGCATCTCAACAATTCAACTTTTCTCTTGTCTTGCATCTTTTGATGCTCCTTTGCCATCACCCTTGCTCTTGTTCCTGCATATCAAACGTGCCTTGCTGCAACTTATTTGTTGGAAGACTTATCTTGCTTGCCGCTCCTGTTCATTTGTGCATAAATTAATTGTGCACACTTCTTGTTGCTTCTTTATCTTGTTGGTGCTCCTTTGCCTTGTTGTTGTTCCTTTGCCTTTGTTGCTACTATTGCTTTGCAATATCTCCTTTGCGATCAGTGACAACAATGCCATCATAAACACCTTTGAAATGTTGGCTTTTTAATAAACACAATTTATTTGATTACCTTAAGCCCTAAGCAAAAAGACTACTTGCCCTTAAGGTGAATGAATTTAGCTTTTAATGGAATGTGTTAACCTTATGGGTGCAAGACACTTGTGGTACCTTCTTCAAGAAGTTTGCTCCTCAAAACATGATAAAGAACCCTCACTCTTGATGTCTAATGGTCAACAACTAATGAAAGAGTGCCATGTCACTGCCCCTTGGGGTTTTAGCCTAGAAAGTGGGGTCACCGAATTGAAGCTCAATTTTCTCTCAAACCAGTAGGACCTATGTGGTGTACCACATACCACGAGAAGCATCTTTCGAAGGAGAATCCAATGATGTGGATCTCCAAGTCAAACTCTTTGATTTGACAATTCAAAAACCCTTGACAAAGTCAGGGTACAACCTCAGTCCAGTGACCCAAACCCTAGGACCTAGGTTTTCAACCATCCAATAGTGGAGTTGCCAACTTGATGTAATTCGATAATTACTAAGAAACATTCATTAACCATTTGACATCAATGATTGGTGCTTTTAGTCAAAGTCAAACCTAGTCAACCCTAGGGGTTGACATCAATGACAACACCATCCAACACTCTCCCCCTTTGTCATTGATGGCAACACACGTACTCCTCCTGCGAGTACAACTCCCCTTGACCTCAGGCTTCATCTCCTCAAGATTTCAATCTTCTTCTCAGTTTTTTTCTCCCCGTTTGACATCAATGGTAAAGGGTGACTCTGCCTGACAATTTGCCTGCTTCCCGTGGAACGGCTATCTGCCGGTGCTCCTCCTGACGAGAAGCCTTCCTTTGTCACTGGTGATCTCTGTGGACTTGTAATATTTTAATTGTTCTCCCCCTGAACCTGTTATGAATTTGACACATCTGTCTTGAAGTTGCCATTCTGTCCATGCTATTAGGTCTGTCAATGTTAGATCTATACCACAAATTGCTGCATAGACTCCCCCTCTTCATAATTCAAGGAGTCGACGAGCCAGAACATTCAAAATAATGTGTCACCCAACGAACCATCTTGATTAGTGTCCATAGTTATGACACTTGAAGCATTCAATATTGTCCATAGGTAATTCCATTTGATATCTGCAACCACGATCTATATCGCCATAGTTATGGCATTTGAAACATTCAATGTTTGGCCCATTTGGTACGTACTCTCTGTTGACGAATTCATTGTGGAACTTGTCTTGTGATCTTGCAACCTTGCTTCTAGGGTTTTGTGGACAATAATTGTACCTCCCAAAGACTTCACAATCCCTAGCCTACGTCACACGGTTCGGGTTTGATTTTGAGTTCAACAACGATTAAGTTCGATTCGAATTTTCCGATGAGGTTCGACTATACATATTTTTCAACATATATATCAATATCAATGTGGAAAAAGTAGAAGTCGGGATTAAATCGACAAGGGTCCAAAAGTTGAAAACCTAGTTAAAGTCGGGAGTTTTTTGAAAAAGTTGGCAAAATTAAAAAAACACAAAAATATTCATTTATTTTTATTGTTTTTAGCATCTAGAGTAATTTAACATCAAATAAATGCATCTTCACATAAACATGTAAAGAAAGCTAATATATAATATGTATATGAAGTCTAGTGCTACAACACATATCAAAATAGTGAATCAACTCTTGAATCTTGAGTCTTGTCTGAGTCTCAACTTTCAAGATGGCCGAGTTTTTCGATTGACTCCTGATAAAATCAGGGTTAATTCGATTAAATCGCGATTTTTTCGGCAGTGAAAAGTTTGCAAAAAGTTGGTCGATTTAATCGTTTTTGCTGAAAAAATTGGGGTTTGGGATTTTAATCCGACTTTTTCCACACTGATATATATATATATATGACAAAATAAAAAAAAATCAAAATCAATCAATAAAGGTATATGAGTAGCAGTGAGCACCCATGAGCCACAAATCATGACCACTATTCACTTCACCCTCCAGGTGGTGGGGACAAGCAACATCTAGAAATTGAATTCATGAAATTGCAGAGAATACAATAGGGAAGAACAACACTGCGCACAATAGAGTGATTACATTCGGATTGAAGTTGGCTTGTGAAAATCTATCGATAGCCATGGTAAATAAAGCCAAACTAGTGGCCATCGTGGGAAACTAACTGGTAGGAAGAAAAACAAGAGAAAACCATGTGTTGCCCATGGTTTTTCTCATAAACCTTAAAACAACTAACAAAAACAGCCCGAATTCTAACATCAAACGCCCAAAAAATTTAAAAAAATTATAAAATTCGTCTTCAAGTTCGAATTCGTTGAGGTTCAAATTTGATTTTTTTTTTTTTTTTGGGTTTGTCGAATTTTGAACCTCAAGGTTCAAATTCGGCGAACCCTATGACATAGTCCCTAGCCATATGTCCATAATTAGTGCATAAAAAACAATAACCATTAAATGATTGAGCGTACCCGGATGATTCATACTTCTTTGGAGGCAGTGGTCTTTGATAATTGTACCTGTCAACAACTTTACAATCCCTAGCCATATGTCCAAAGTTAGTACATGAAAAACAATAATCATTAAATTGACAAACATACTTGGATGATTTTCCATACTTATTTTTCTTTGGAGGCGGTGTCGTAGTCTTTTGTTGTCCTTTGTCCTTGACTGGTTTGGCATCATTCTTTGAAGTTGCAACATTCTTCTTTGGTTTATTACTTTGATTAGTCTTCTTCTTAAACTCATCTTGCGAATATGTGGAGCTTGTACCTTCATCGACTGAAACCTTACGTGCTTTTTCTGTGTTCATCTTCAACTGCGCCACTTCTTTAGCTGTCCTGTCCTGCAATTGTTTTTTTTGCAATTGCTTGAGCTTGTTGATCTCATTAAGAGTTGCATCAAGTTCCTGCTTTTGAGCAAGGTCTTCAAGAAACCAACTTTTCAAGATTTGTCTTCTTTCTACTTCTTCAACATGTAGCTTGAGAAGAGTTGTTTTCTCTACTTCTCTGTTGATCCCCTGTATCTGTTCCTTCTGCTTCTCATTTTCAATCCTGAGGCTGCTTATTTTTGCTGAAGAGGTTTCTAATTCCTTTTGCTTTTGGTCAATTGCAAATATGCACCTTTGAACAGATTCATTTAATTTGCTTTCCAAATCCTTCTTTTCAATTTCTGCTTCCTGCACTTGTTTCTTAAGGATGCTAATCTCTTCAAAGGCTACATCAAGTCCCTATTGCTTTTGATCGACTTCTTTCTTGAGTATGTGATTTTTTGTCTTAGTATTCTTCCATTCTAGCATTTCAACCTTTCTGGCTTCTTCCCACTGTACTCTGACACTGCTAATGATTTTCTCGGATTCTTCATTTTTCTTATTGAGTTTTTCGACACATCCTTTTGCTATTTCCAATTCTACTTCCAGAAATTTTACCTTTTTCCCTTTGACTCTTGAGTTCTTTTATAATTATGAACACTTCATTTTGAAATTCGATCTTACTCATTTCTTCATCTTCTTCACTATCATCATTAGCATCCACATGATTTTCAACATCTATATCTTGACCTGCATGATTCCTTGAGTAGAGATTATGGAGCCTTTCCCAAAGAATTTTGGTTGTTGATCATTGACCAACTTTTGCTTTTACAGAATTTGGCAGAACATTAAAAATGAAATTCATGGCTTTTGTAGTGTACCTTTTAGCTTCTTCGGTAGATGTGTCTCCAGAAACAACAGATTGTCATACATCATGAACTTGCAAATGGGACTTCCATTCTATATTCCCATATCCAATGATTATCTTTATCAAATTTAGGAGTTGGTGCACAATATTGATTCTCTTCAGATGTTACTGTACTTGAACCTTCTTTTGCATCCTTGGAATTCTTAGTAACTTGCTTCTTTGATTTTACCATCTCTATGCTTTGAGATTCGCCCCTCCAGCGGTTAAGTTGTTACTAAAGGAACCAAGCTCTGATACCAATTGTTGGAAACACTGAGAGGGGGGTGAATCAATATTTCTTGGCAATTAGCATTTTTTAATCCTTTTAAGAGCATTAGTTAATCTTTAGTTATTATTATAGTTCTTCAGATAATCATAAACAATAATCAGCGGTAGACAACACCATATAACAATGTAGAAAGATAAAACAATGGGCATAGAGATTTTTAGGTGGAAAAACCCCTCCGGGTAAAAAAATACCAAACACTTCTTAGTAATTGTCTTCTCCTCCTCTTTAAAGAAAAGTAATTACATCAAATTTTCAACTACAACTGAAGGAGGCTCCAACCCCCTAATTCACAAGATACAACCTGTAGGATGCTACTAAACCCTAATAACCTGCTGCAACCGGAAGGACGTCCCAATGCCCTGTAAGTTAGGCCACAACTTGACGAGTGCCCCAAAACACCCTGTATATTAGTTGTTGTTGGAAAGGATGCTTCGTCACCCTGTAGTTTATCATCCCCAACTGAAAGGACGCCACAACGCCCTCTGCAGGCTACGACCTGCCCTAGCACCACCCTGCCGTGCTAAAGTGTTCTCAGGCCATAACTTGAAGGTGATTCCAATCACCTGCATTGCACCACCCTGCCACCCTAATCAACAGGCGGACCATGTTTCACAAGTATCAGATTGGATCCCTGTTATGAATATAATTCATAACAATTAAATAAATAAAATAAATATAAATATTAATTAGGTTAAATAGTCATTAAGTTAGGTGAAAAGGCATGTCTAAAAGACATGCCCATTCACGAAAGGTCACCTGCTGAGGTATAAAAGTAGGGCCTCATTGTAACATTCAAATCATCTTATATCATCTTATACAATTTTGGATATTAATAAATTATTATTATTAAATACCTGTGTGTATTTTTACATTCAAGTCTACAAGCTATCAGTCTTCGTGTTTCAGCAAAAGTTTTTATGCTTCAGTGGTATCAGAGCCATGGCACACAATATAATCATGCAGGCCTTTGAACGTAGTTCGCCGCACAATGTGCCATTACGTTCACATCTTGATTACGTTGAACAATTTAGTAGTCAAGAAGCATTTCAGTGTTTATAAAAATCATGTGCAGAAGTTAAAGTATGTATAAAGGAAATCAATAATAAGGAAGATGATAGTGAAAGTGAAGGAACAAAACAAGGTGAAGCAGGAGAAGAAGATGTTGACTAGAATAGTGATAATCAAAATGAAGATGTAATAAATGATATATTTGATGAAGATAAAGATGATAATCATTTGCATAATTGTTTTCTCCTTCCAAATGTTGATCAACCTTCTATTGAGAATAATGATCTTGTCGATTCTGTAAAATTGTCCTATGTTTCCAACAAGGGGGATGATAAAGTGGAGAGGGTTGGGACTGAATCTGGAAGTTTAGAAACAAAAACTATGTCTCAAACCAGCGATACTTTCACATTTGAGATTGAAACAAAGAATGTCCCCACTAGAGAGAGTATTTATGGCTCAGTGGATTTCACCTAGTCTGGTGAGATAGATAAAAATGTTGGATGTTGGAAACCCTTCCAAACTAGCCAGCCAAGCGAAGTGATTCACAACAAGGTTTTTGCAACATGCCAAATTGGGAAAGATGAAGCTGAGGCATGTCAAAAACATGCAATAAATAAAATTAAGTCTACAGTACTTGATACAATTTCAATATTCAGGAGGATGATTTTGTCCTTGCTGATGCGAAAGCTAAACCCGAATCATCTTTGCAGTTGCTATCGATTACCGAGTATCGGGAAATAATAGTGGGGTGAGGTTTCTTTTGAAAATCAACCAAAAATGGCTTTGAGCAGCGTTGTCATTTTATTTATTGTTAGAGGTTCACTAGTGCATCTAATGAACCCTGGAACGACTGTGGTTCTACTGAATGCGAGGGTTACAATAATAAAGGGTTCAATCGACTTTTCTATGAACTCTTATTTTCAGAAGCTCTTGTCAGGCTTGCTCATAGGATGGCAATGGCGTTTATAAATGCTATGTGGTCTTCATCAGTAAGCACAAATTTGACGCATTCTCCTTTTCACCCGGTGTTGCTTGTGAGGCTGACGAGAATCTATGGCAGTAGCCTCCCGAGGCCCTTCATCTATGGCGACGTGAAGTTCAATTCGGAGAGAGTCGATCCCCCGTTGGGCGTGACAGAACCATTCATGAGGTGGGCCAAGGACGCCCATTGGTCCATGGGAGGCCTCAACCTCAAGAGAAAGCGAATGCAGGGGAAAATTGAAGGGAGCATCAAGAAGCTCAGAGTTGAGGAAGAGAAAGAGACCAAAATAAGAAATAGGGACGAGAAGAAAGCCGAGGAAGAGATGAAAAAGAATAAGAAGCGCAAAACTGATAAAGATGCTGCTGCAAAGGACGATTCAGCTTCAGGGAGCCCTAAAAGTAAGGGCATTTCCAGCCCTAAAGATAAGGGCATTTCCAACCCTAATAATAAGAGCTTTTCAAGCCCTAAGTCTCCTTTTGTGGCCAGTTCAATCGATACACCAATAGATGTTGGTGCCACCGTACGTCGGGTTTCTAAGCGCAAGTGGACTGCCCTGGACGAGGATGATGAGGGGGATTTGTCGCTGGCTGTGCCTGAGTCAGAGAAGCCGAGCAAGAAGCGATTGCCCAGGGTTCGAATCCGCGTGAGGAAGCTAGAAGATGTCTTCAACTAGCAGGCCATGGATGGATCTGATGCCCCCGGTGGTCAAGGGATCGAATCCAACAAGGCTCCCTCGGTAGCTTTGCAGGCAACGAAAAGGCAAGCTGGGAAAATTATGAACATGTATGATTACGTTCCAATGCCGGTTCGGGTTATGAAAGCCACTACTAAAAGGGTTTCGCCGAGGAAAAATCCAGGGAAGTCCCCAGCCTCAAAGGTTTCTTCACCGGTCGACCATGCTCGGCTCAGCAGCCGTTTGTCATTAACTCCCACAGCAAAACCGTCCGACGCATTTTCCTTTTCACTGCAGTCAAAAGGTTGCAGCCAATTGAAGTCCTGGTTCTGTCAACGGTCACGTCGTACTTGTTTTTTTTTTAACAACGAAACTGCAAAACCGTCCGACGCATTTTCCTTTTCACTGCAGTCAAAAGGTTGCAGCGAATTGAAGTCCTGGTTCTGTCAACGGTCACGTCGTACTTGTTTTTTTTTTAACAACGAAACTATATATATATATATATATTATAATATATATAATATATTTAAACAGTGTGGAAAAATCTGCAAAAAATCGGGATTAAATCCTAACATCGCGATTTTTTCAGCAAAACGATTTAATCCTCCGATTTTTTGCAGACTTTTTCAGAAACGAAAAAATCGCGATTTATTCGTTATATGCCCAATTTTATCAGGAGTCGACCCAAAAGGTTGGCTGTCTTGAGAGTTGAGACTCAGACAAGACTCAAGATTCAAGAGTTGATTCACTATTTTGATATGTGATGTAGCACTAGACTTCATATACATATTATATATTAGCTTTCTTTACATGTTTTTTGTTGACTTTTTCAAAAACTCCCGATTTTAACGAGTTTTTCAACTTTTGGACCCTTGCCGAATTAATTCCGACTTCGACTTTTTCCACATTGATATATTATATATTTATAGATATAATTATATAGAATTGAATTATATAATTATATTTTATTATAGTTATAATATATAGTATCTAGTTAATCATAATCTATTAATTAAAAAAACTAATAAATTTCATTATATATTATTTTTATAATATATAATTTAAATATATAAAGTTTCAAAAAAAAATAGAAATAGAGTTAAAAAAAAAAAAAAAAATTGGACTTGTAAAAAAGAAAATAAAAATAAAAATTAGAAAAAAAAAAAATATTAAGGAAATATTTCGATGAGCTATAAGAGAAAGAGGGGAAATTATATACATCGAATGACATACACTAAGTGAAGAAAACCCAACCATTAAAGCTTGAGACAAAGCTTCCGAAGGAAGAGGGCTATGTTATGAATATAATTCATAACAATTAAATAAAAAAAATAAATATAAATATTAATAATTAAATATTAATTAGGTTAAAAGTCCATTAAGTTAGTGAAAAAGGCATGTCAAAAGACATGCCCATTCACGAAAGGTCACCTGCTGGGATATAAAAGCAGGGCCTCATTGTAACATTCAAATCATCTTATATCATCTTATACAATTTTATATATTAATAAATTATTATTATTAAATACCTGTGTGTATTTTTACATTCAAGTCTACAAGCTATCAGTCTTCGTGTTTCAGCGAAAGTTTTTATGCTTCAATCCCCCTTTGCTTTGAATCAATGTAAGAATGTTGTATAGAATACACTGCTATAACCTGTCAAATCACGGTAGGCACTGACCACCCTACACAATACTATCCAAACTAATCACTGCACAAAGTTGCTCATCAAAGCCTCGTTGCTAACCCTGCCAAGTCAACTAACCACTGTTCAACCTGTTATCACTAATCGTTGCCACTACTCAACTGCACATCATTGTCACTGCTCAACTGCATATGAATAGACGAGCTCACAAATTCGCTACCAACTGAACATCACTGTACTGCATTGCTCACGAATGAATAAGAATCAAAGCTCATATGCAAGCAACTACAACAATGAACCAAATTGCCTGTACTGGGTATTGAAGAGAGATGATAGCTCAAACCAAGGTACTGGACAACTGTACATCAAACCTTGGGTGTTAGTGTTGTCACTTACACAATACACTATCACATATCCCATGCTTTTCCTAGTTCTCAATTTGGATCAACAATGCTTTCAAAAATCATGTTAAACCATATAATAGACTAATCAATCTACAAATTGGCCAACATCTTTCAATTACCAATTTACATCCAAATAACTATATAACCAAGTTTATGTTCTACGATTTGATACTTTTAGTCGTCCTTCAAATGGCTTGCCAGACCACCAACATTTGTTAACTATGAGACAAAATGTCAATTATCGGCGGGGCCCAATATGCATATAATATAAAGTATACTATAATACCCAACATACAACATGCATTAACAAATGAATCTAATGTATTAAAGCTAGCTGGCTATAAGTAATTATATGCTTTGTGATGACCCATGGCCGTAGTCAAGGGTGTATCTATACTTATTACTGATATAATAGTTCTTGTAATTTATTCTACTCTCGTTCATTACAATCTTCAAGACATTTCTTAAAGCAGGTTTTTGAGACTCCAGATCGTAGAGAATTTGCTATGGGAGAAACTTTACGAATGTAGTTCCATTATGCTCGTAAAGTAAAAAATAACGCAACAATCCTTAAGCCTTGAAGCTATCGAAATCAGTGACAGTTTCAACAAAATGAAGACTGTAACTTCGTCTTGTCCACTGATACAGAATATAAGCCAAACCCTTGCCTCAAGGAGTTCCCAACGGACCCTTCATGTAATGATTTGCTCAACAATTTGAGACCGTAAGTTCTTTGA
This sequence comes from Pinus taeda, assembly GCA_000404065.3. NCBI lineage: Eukaryota > Viridiplantae > Streptophyta > Pinopsida > Pinales > Pinaceae > Pinus > Pinus taeda. The sequence goes on from APFE031434895.1 coordinate 182,817, forward strand.
TTGTTGCTTCAGGGAACAAGCTAATTTTGCACTGATACGAATCTCAAGGCCTTCCTTCTTGCTAGTATAGAGGCTTCTTTGCTGCTTCAGAAAGATGCTCAGAAGTTACACCCTTGAATGAAGATTTTCAACCTTATCCGAACTGCAGTTAAGGGTGATTCTGCAACCAAATTGAATGCTTTGATCACAAGCTTGCTGAGATTTGACATGTTACAGATGTTGCTGAGGCAAGCCCTAATACGCAGGTTTGAAAGGAGATCTGAATTAAATGACCTTCACCGGGCTTCAATGTTACAGGGATATTCTTGAGAGCCAAAAAGATTTCTGGTCTTCCTCCAGTAAGACAAGTGCGCAAACAAATTGCTTGTTGACAGTTAAGTCATTTCTCATACTCCCACAGTTCTGAGCTTCAGGGATGCAAGTAATAAACTTTGGTTTCTCTTCTAGAGCACGAACGAGAGATGGTGTAGGCCTGTAATAGACAAATCACTTAATTGTTGGCCAATAGGATAGGTACTTGCTTCAAATGTGAGGCCTTAAAAGGTCTGGGCTTTCCTGTAATGACAAGCAAAAAAAATCAAGGCCCAAAATTGCCCAAAAGACTGATCCCTATCTTCTTAAGATGTTTCGCTGCTTTCCTCAAGAGTCCAAGTTTCTATTTCATAACATAAGGATATGTCATGTGTTATTCATTCTTTTGGAGGATGTATGAGGTCTCCTTTTATAGAGTGTGGAAGGGCTTCATAAGAGAAGTCATTGGAGAATTTTAAGATGGATTAGATATAAAAAGCATAAAAACATGTATTAAACCATATAACATCAATCATCTAGAAGTTATGATCTTCATTTACCACATCCCCAAGTCACCAGTTCTAATTAATATAGCATGTAAGGATGCACATAACCAAAATAGCATTGAGTGCAATCCATCTCTGAACTGAAAATACATCAACAAATAGGCTCTAGATGGCCTTTAACATCCAAAAAATCATGCTATAACAAAATAGCTACATATCATCAAAATCATTGCCTATCTTGGGAGATTTGTCATTAATATCACCCTCTAAGCAATTAACATAAGATAGAAAAAATGTAGCATGTCAAGTCAAGATTTTGTTTGGGTGATGGGTACATTTTTAGTATGTTCTGATAGAGGAGTTCAACAACCAATGTCACTAATGTCAAGGTACATAGAGGGCTTGGTGCTCTTAATTAAATGTGAGTCCCATACCTCCATTGGAAACATTGCAATCCTCCCAATCCTGAAATCTTGAAAAACTGAAAAGTCTGTTGGATTTTGAGTGAGATATAATATTCTACTTTCTCCATATGAAATCCAATGAGGTCAAATTCACTCTCAAACATCCTGAGTCATTTCATGGTAATGGTAATAATTTAAGTCACTTTTACTTTAAGAATTATACATTACCAATTGCATATCAGTAAATAGGGCCATAGGCTTGAAAATTTGGCTTCCCTACCCAAAAACTCTTGTTTCTTTGAAAAATTTTTGCGTTTGGAACATCTTTGTGACAAAAAAATTGTAAAAAAACTGGGAGCAATTTTTTTTTGCGGGAGCGCGCTCCTGAAATTCGCTCCAGCTTGGAGCGCGCTCTCGGGTCGCTCCTCCGGGAGTGATTCGAAAGGGGGCAGGGGGGCGAGGGCGCTCCCTTGCAACCTTGCTTAGGAGCATAAACACCTTTGAAATGTTGACTTTTTAATAAACACAGTTTATTTGATTACCTTAATCCCTAAGCAAAAAGACTACTTGCCCTTAAGGGGAATGAATTTATCTTTCAATGGAATGTAGGAACCTTATGTGTGCATGACACTTGTGATTCCTTCTTCAAGAAGATTGCTCCACAAAACATGATAAAGAACCCTCACTCTTGAATGAGTGCCATGTCAACAACTAATGAAAGAGTGCCATGTCACCACCCATTGGGGTTTTAGCCTAGAAAAGTGGGGTCACCCACTTCAAGTTCTCTTTTCTCTCAAACAAGAGGACCGTGGTGTACCACATACCATGAGAAACATCTTTCTGAGGGGAATCCCATGATGTGGATCTCCAAGTCAAACTCAATGATTTGATGCTTTAAAAATCCTCGACAAAGTCGGGGTACTACCTTAGTCCAAGGACCCAAACCCAAACCCTAGGACCTGGGTTTTCAACCATCCAACAATGGAGCTGCCAACTTGATGTAATCTGACAATTACTAAGAAGTGTTCATTAAACATTTGACATCAATGATTGGTGCTCTTAGTCGAAGTCAAACCCAGTCAACTCCAGGGGTTGACATCAATGACAACACCGTCCAACAACATTGGCATCACTCACAAGAAAGATGAAGGATGATGACTCTGAGTAGGCCATCAACAATCTGTTTTCCTCACTATACATATTAAAATTTAAATCCAATTTCCAATTTTCCAGGCCATGGTAACATAGGTGGTCATAGGAATATATCTTTGCTAGAAGTGTTTCCTATACTAAAATCGACCTGCAAGGTTAGTTTCACATTTTTTGAATTAAAAATGATATTCAACAATAGAATATCAAAGACGAAAATGGACTTAATTAATTATAAAGGCAAATCTGCTAATGCATTGGAATAAATCACGAAATCAGCAATATGATGAAATAGATGGAAAAGCGGATATAACAAGTGAAAAAGAACATCAGTCAACTAACTACTGCTATGATGTAACAATTGCATGCATTGATCATGACCTCTTGCTTGCTGCATCATCAGATGCAAAAGGATGGCCCCCCAGCCCATTGTACATGCAGAGTTGGCAATCTCACGTTGTTGATTGATATTGACAGTTCCAGACTGAAATTTCACCCCAAATATACTTTAAAATGCTTGGGTTTCTCCTCTAAAGATGCTGAAAGCAGACTTTCTCTTCATGCAAATCTGAACCAAAGGAAGGGCTGTTAACAAGCAAGTTAGGTGACTTAGTTAAAATATTCAAACCTTAGGTGACTGTTGTTCTATGTTTTTCTCAGGTCAGAATTTATTTAATGTAGTTCCCATCGGAACTGGACCCGAACCGGTGGAACCATCAAATTCGACTGGTTTGGGGGTCAAACTTGGTCCCATTCGAAGTCTGGAACCATAGATGGTTGGTTTGGTACCAGACCTGCCTTTTTTTTGTACCGAATCAGCTGGTTCTGTACAATGTGACCAAGGACATTCCAAACTCAATCTACAATAAATAAATAAATAAATAAATTTTAGTGAAGCTTAATATGCAAGCCTATGGTCCTACTATTGTTGAAAATTGGCAGCTGAGGGAGCAATTCCCTCATAAGGAGACCCCAGTTGCCCTTGGAAAAATTAATTTTGCACCTGGGAAAATATTATTTTTAATATGGGTCCAAGTCATCTTCAAAAGTACAAGTCAGCTTAAAGGAGAAATTCGTCCATCTAAACCACATATAACTACACATCACTCGGCATCACTTGGAGGCATTGTCACACACATGAATCTTCTTCGTTTTGGAGGCATCATCACACACACATGAATCTTCTTCATTTGGTTCGATCTGGTCTGAAATTGCAGGGTCTGAGTTCAAACATGTAAAGAGGAGAGGGAGATTTATGTTGATTGCATTGACTATCTTTTTTGGCACCATTGATCAGCGTTGACTTTGGATGATTTGACTTGGTTTGACTTGGTTTTTGTGTCTGCTCTAGAAGGCTGAATTCAGGGATAAGAAGACCGAAATTTACTGGGCACTTTGACCACCTTTGACCGTAGACTTGAGGCTAGGATTTCCACAGGTCAAACTGTTGACTTTGACCAATTTGTGGGCAGAATTCCTGGACTATTTTGACTGAGTGTGGCTCAGCAAAAGAGGCCACATTCTTTGAATGGTTGACCAAACTTTTTGGAGCTGATTTGACCATTGAATTTGGACTGGTTATGGCTGTGTTGACTGCTGTTGACTTTGACTTTGACAGAGTTGAAAAGTTGCAGAATTGATATTTGACCAGATTTGACTTTTGTCTCGTTATTGATAGGATATTGGATTGGTTGACTCGAAGGGCAAGGCTTTGACCTTTGACTAGTTATTGGATTTACTTGGACTATGTATTTCTGATGAACATCTAATAGAAGAAAAATCTGGTCGAGTTTTCCCCCTTGTTTACTGTTCTATTTTCAATTTCATATTATTGGGTGATTGAAATAAATTAGAAAAAGTGATTGCTGCTGAAAGAAGAATTTGATTAAAGTGATTGTTACAACATAGAACATTGAAAAATTAACAACTATTGCTATGCATCTAAATGGTAATGTTAAATTCTTGAGGTAAACGGATGAAAATTTACTTAAATTATTAACATTACCATTAATTGACTCAGGATGTTTGAGAGTCTTTCTAACTTCATTGGATTTTATATGGAGAAAGTAGAATTTTAGATCTAATTCAAAATCCAATAGGTTGAACAATTTTTAGGCTTTTAGGATTGGGGGGATTGCAACGTTTCCATTGGATTTTGTTATGTACAAGGGTATTGAACTAGCATTTAATCAAGAGCACCAAACCCTCTATGTGCTTTGGTGTTAGTAGCAATGACTGTTGAACTCCTCTATTGTGACCCTCGTAAAAATGAACAAAATCTTAATTTGACATGTGAAGCTTTTTTAATCATATTTTAATGCTTAAAGGGTGATATTGATGATGGAGATAGCTATATAGACAATGATTTTGATGATATTTTGATATTCCCTCCTGAGATATCTTAAATTTATCCCTTGAAATTTCAGAGTTTGAACTGGGTTTTCAGTGGCACATTAAGTCAAACAGTTTGGTGACTAGTAGCTATAGGTGATTTTCTTGAATTTATTTAAATACTTAGACATCACATCATCTAATACCCATGGAAAACACTTCACTCTAGCAACATGTAATTTATATTGCACTTTGAAGGGAAAATAGCCCAATAACAAAGCTTGTAACAACAGTCTGATATGAACATTACATCATGATAAAATGATGAACCTAAATATGTTGCAGCAAGAAGATTTCATTGACTTCCTCCTGCAGCTCGAGTAGGTAAACATAATATCAAGCAGATGTCCAAAGATAATATAAACAACAGTGCAATAACTTATGTTAAATTCAAATGGGTACATATCACTGGAAGATGGTTATAACAGCCACAAAACTCAAATTTCTCCTCTGAAATATCTCAGGAAAACTACAGGAATATATGGTTACCTTCAGCAATAACAGATGCATTTAATCAGCTCCCAAATCTGAGTTATATGGTTTGGAAATTTGTCTCTGTGCACAACCGTCCAACTCAGCCACAAGAAAGGGTTTAGACTGTCCTTTTAAACCACTGTGAAGCAGCTCGTTGCCTTTATATAACTCAGTCTGTGCAAGAAAGAATTCGGGCCTCTTTGAAACTATGTGCTGTTGGAAATAATACTGAGAGGGGGGGGGTGAATCAGTATTAGCAAATCAATAATATTTCATTTCCATATTCCGATTCATATACGCTACTTCAGTTAATGAAACTTGTGTGTATATGCAACTGTATATAAGGAAACTAGCATATACCCTGTAAACTTATAATTTAGTTAATTCTTCATATGTTGATCTTTAATTTGTGCATCAGAACTATATAAACAGTAACCAGGAGCAGTAAAAAGAAAACAGAGAGTCACACACATGAACACAAGATATAAGGTGGAAACCCAATGTGGGTGAAAACCACCTGCTGCAATCGTCTCTATCCTTCTTTTAATAAGAAACTTCTTTTTACAATATTTTGTGCTGGTGCAATCTTATACTAGTACGCAGGGTTCTACCTGCAGAAGGCTACAATCTTCTCTCGTTCTCCAACTTCTCCTGGAAGGGAGCTACAACCCCCTAGCTCTTGTACTAGCTGATGTACTAGTACGTAGGTGCTGACCTACAGAAGGCTACAACCTTCTCTTTTCTTCCAAGGACCACGTTTCATAAATTTTCAGACTGGATCCATCAATAACATCAATCAAACGTCAAATATATCTGCATCAACCAATCTCCTTTGCACCAACCAAAACTGAATCAAACAATCACTTCTGTGAATGCTGTAACCAGAATACAGTAATAGTGACCAGAACCCAAGCCAGAACCCAGAACATTGCAACAACAATCAGAAGTAGCTACAACATATTTTATGAGGTGTACGCTACTTCAATGTGACGAACCTGCGTGCATACACACTTGTATCAAGGCAAACCTGCGTATACACACTTTTGAATTGCCGAACTGGCGTGTATATGCGCCTTTGCTATAATGAACCTGCGTATAGATCTGTAAATGATGAATTAACCTTTACAATTATTCAGACATCAGTTATACCCAGATCATCATATTTACAGATTACGACATGCGCCAATTATTAAGATAAAAGATCAAAAACCACACAAAGATACTTTTCTTCAAGCCTTAAGATCTTGACCCTTAAATAGAACTTATCCTTCATCAAGCGCTCAGGTTCATCCTTGATTCAGATCCAACTATGCACCATAAACTAATAACCTGTAATCTAGATCTTGCTCTTCATTAGATATTCAATTCATGAGTGCCTTTGCTTAATGATCTTCTCCTCCTTTTATAGTTTTAGGCCTTACTCAATTCCATGGTCCAAAACCACTTAGAATCAATACCTTGGACCAAATACCTGGGGTCAACACGTCGGACAAGATACCTTGGACCAATAACATGGATCACAATACCATGGACCAAATACCATGGACCAAATCAAGTTTTCAAATATGTATGCACCTTTCTTTGCATGAAAGTGCGTGTGTACACTGTATGCACCTTTTGTTCCGCAAACCCGCGTGTACACGCGACCTGGACAATGGGGAACCTGCGTATACCTCTCTTTCTTCATTTTATGATCTTGAACTGTGATCTGTCATCTGTGTGGGTTGCCATCAAGGACAACACCTGTGTCATAGTGCCATATCTGTAACATAATGCCAACAATCTCCCCCTTTGGACTTGATGGCAACCCCAAGTCACTCTCCCCCTTTGTCATCAAGGGCAAAGGGTTATGCTCCTCTTGAGTACATGCTGAATTCTCTGATATGCTGAAGTGTGCTATCCACGCTCCTCCTGAATATAAGCAAGGTCTACAAAAATATGACTTTACACATACATCATAAATGACCTTCCTATCATCAATGACTCATACATACATCCATCTCCCAATCAAGTGGGGATATACCAATTTTGACTCATCCACCCAACCAAGAGGGTGCATATCAAATGTTTATACGTGACAAAACAAGAACATTACATCATCCATCCCATGCACAGTGGGGAAACAAAATAGGTCGTTTCATGACATAGAGACCAAAATATCTGAAACAAGACTATGATAGATATCAACAACTGTCATCAGCAACATCTGTTAATCACCATCCAGATCAACAAACATGATCTCCCTCTGCGCCTATTCCACCTGAATCTGTGAATTTGTACTAAGATCTTCTAAGATAATGCCAACAATGCATTATTAGAAGTATATGCTCCCCCTGAACCTGTGCCAGATGATCACTGTCAGACCCATATCAGACTCTTTTCATCTTGAGTCTGACCCACTGTTTTTCTTCAAACCAACATATACGTGACTGTATCCACAACAACTGGCGTATGTACGCGGATACGCTTTATGAAACTCGCGTACAACCACTTTTCTTTGAAACAGATAAGTTTCAACAGCAAGATGATGCATCAACTACTCCCAACTTCTGTTTGAGATATTCAAATGTCTCTCCGGGCAATGGTTTGGTGAATATATCAACAACCTGTTCTTTGGAGGGAACGTACTCCAATTTGACCTTTTGTTGAAGCACTTGTTCACGGAGAAAATGATATTTGATAGGTATGTGCTTGGTCTTGGAATGCATGATTGGATTCTTTGAAATACTGATTGCACTTGTATTATCACATAGAATGGAGATGGGTGGAGTACATGTAATCTGAATGTCTTGCAATGTTTGCATCATCCAAAGGAGTTGTGTGCAGCAAGATGCAGTAGCCACATATTCTGCTTCAGCTGTAGATAATGCAATTGAACTTTGTTTCTTGCTGAACCAAGATACTAATCTGGAACCCATATAAAATGCACCACCACTAGTGCTTTTTCTTTCATCCACGCTTCCTGCCCAATCTGCATCTGTATATGCATGAAGTGTAAGATCTGTATCCCTAGGATACCATAACCAAAGTTCTGTGTTCCTTGAAGATATTTGAAAATCCTTTTGACTGCATGAAGGTGTGGTTCCTTTGGATTGGCTTGGAATCTTCCAACTATTCCCACTGCATGCATGATGTCTGGTCGGGTACCTGTTAGATAAAACAGACTGCCAATCATGGATCTGTAGGTTGGTTGATGTACTGCTGCTGATTCATCATTTGAACTGAGACTGCATCCTGTTACCATAGGGGTACATACTGGTTTAGAATCTTCCATGCCATATTTTTTCAAGATCTGCTTGAGATACTTGGTTTGTGATAGAAAAATACCATCTTTATTTTGTTGAACTTGTAGGCCGAGAAAATATGTGAGCTCACCAAGCAGGGTGAATCAGTATTAGCAAATCAATAATATTTCATTTCCATATTTTGATTCATATACGCTACTTCAGTTAATGAAACTTGCGTGTATACGCAACTGTATATAAGGCAACTAGCGTATACCCTGTAAACTTATAATTTAGTTAATTCTTCATATGTTGAACTTTAATCTGTGCATCAGAACTATATAAACAGTAACCAGGAGCAGTAAAAACAAAATAGATAGTCACACACATGAACACAAGATATAAGGTGGAAACCTAATGTGGGTGAAAACCACCTGTTGCAATAGTCTCTATCTTTCTTTTAATAAGAAACTTCTTTTTACAATATTTTGTGCTGGTGCAGTCTTATACCAGTACGCAGGCTTCTACCTGCAAAAGGCTACAACCTTCTCTCGTTCTCCAGCTTCTCCTCGAAGAGAGCTACAACCCCCTAGCTCTTGTACTAGCTGATGTACTAGTATGTAGGTGCTGACCTACAGAAGGCTACAACCTTCTCTTTTCTTCCGAGGACCACGTTTCATAAATTTTCAGACTGGATCCATCAATAACATCAATCAAACGTCAAATATATCTACATCAACCAATCTCCTTTGCACCAACCAAAACTGAATCAAACAATCACTTCTGTGAATGCTGTAACCAGAATACAGTAATAGTAACCAGAACCCAAACCAGAACCCAAAACATTGCAACAACAATCAGAAGTAGCTAAAGCATATTTTATGAGGTGTACGCTACCTCAATGTGACGAACCTGCGTGCATACGCACTTGTATCAAGGCAAACCTGTGTATACGCACTTTTGAATTGCTGAATCAGCGTGTATATGCGCCTTTGCTATAATGAACCTGTGTATAGATCTGTAAATGATGAATTAACCTTTACAATTATTCAGACATCAGTTATACCCAGATCATCATATTTATAGATTACGACATGCGCCAATTATTAACATAAAAGATCAAAAACCACACAAAGATACTTCTCTTCAAGCCTTAAGATCTTGACCCTTAAATAGAACTTATCCTTCATTAAGCGCTCAAGTTCATCCTTGATTCAGATCCAACTGTGCACCATAAACTAATAACCTGTAATCTAGATCTTGCTCTTCATTAGATATTCAATTCATGAGTGCCTTTGCTTAATGATCTTTTTCTCCTTTTATAGTTTTAGGCCTTACTCAATACCATGGTCCAAAATCACTTAGAATCAATACCTTGGACCAAATACCTGGGGTCAACACGTCGGACAAGATACCTTGGACCAATAACATGGATCACAATACCATGGACCAAATCAAGTTTTCAAACATGTACGCACCTTTCTTTGCATGAAAGTGCGTGTGTACGCTGTACGCGCCTTTTGTTCTGCAAACCCGCGTGTACATGCAACCTGGACAATGGGGAATCTGCGTATACCTCTCTTTCTTCATTCTATGATCCTGAACTGTGATCTATCATCTGTGTGGGTTGCCATCAAGGACAACATCTGTGTCATAGTGCCATATCTGTAACATAATGCCAACAATCTCCCCCTTTGGACTTGATGGCAACCCCAGGTCACTCTCCCCCTTTGTCATCAAGGGCAAAGGGTTATGCTCCTCCTGAGTACATGCTGAATTCTCTGATATGCTGAAGTGTGCTAACCACGCTCCTCCTAAATATAAGCAAGGTCTACAAAAATATGACTTTACACATACATCATAAATGACCTTCCTATCACCAATGACTCATACATACATCCATCTCCCAACCAATTGGGGATACCAATTTTGACTCATCCACCCAACCAAGTGGGTACATATCAAATGTTTATACGTGACAAAACAAGAACATTACATCATCCATCCCATGCACAGTGGGGAAACAAAATAGGTCGTTTCATGACATAGAGACCAAAATACCTGAAACAAGACTATGATAGATATCAGCAACTGTCATCAGCAACATCTGTTAATCACCATCCAGATCAGCAACCATGATCTCCCTCTGCGCCTGTTCCACCTGAATCTGTGAATTTGTACCAAGATCTTCTAAGATAATGCCAACAATGCATTATTAGAAGTATATGCTCCCCTTGAACCTGTGCAAGATGATTACTGTTAGACCCATATCAGACCCTTTTCATCGTGAGTCTGACCCACTGTTTTTCTTCAAACCAACATATACGTGGCTGTATCCACAGTGACCGGCGTATGTACGCGGATACGCTTTATGAAACTCACGTACAACCACTTTTCTCTGAAACAGATAAGTTTCAATAGCAAGATGATGCATCAACTACTCCCAGCTTCTGTTTGAGATATTCAAATGTCTCTCTAGGCAGTGGTTTGGTGAATATATCAACAACCTGTTCTTTGGAAGGAACATACTCCAGTTTGACCTTTTGTTGAAGCACTTGTTTACAGAGAAAATGATATTTGATAGGTATGTGCTTGGTCTTGGAATGCATGATTGGATTCTTTGAAATACTGATTGCACTTGTATTATCACATAGAATGGAGATGGGTGGAGTACATGTAATCTGAATGTCTTGCAATGTTTGCATCATCCAAAGGAGTTGTGTGCAGCAAGATGCAGTAGCCACATATTCTGCTTCAGCTGTAGATAATGCAATTGAACTTTGTTTCTTGCTGAACCAAGATACTAATCTGGAACCCATATAAAATGCACCACCACTAGTGCTTTTTCTGTCATCCACGCTTCCTGCCCAATCTGCATCTGTATATGCATGAAGTGTAAGATCTGTATCCCTAGGATACCATAACCAAAGTTCCGTGTTCCTTGAAGATATTTGAAAATCCTTTTGATTGCCTGAAGGTGTGGTTCCTTTGGATTTGCTTGGAATCTTCCAACTATTCCCACTGCATGCATGATGTCTGGTCGGGTACCTGTTAGATAAAACAGACTACCAATCATGGATCTGTAGGTTGGTTGGTGTACTGCTGCTGATTCATCATTTGAACTGAGACTGCATCTTGTTACCATAGGGGTACATACTGGTTTAGAATCTTCCATGCCATATTTTTTCAAGATCTGCTTGAGATACTTGGTTTGTGATAGAAAAATACCATCTTTATTTTGTTGAACTTGTAGGCCGAGAAAATATGTGAGCTCACCAAGCAGGGATATTTCAAATTCTTGCTGCATTACCAAAGCAAAGTTTTGACTCATGGCTTCTTCATTGCTACCAAAAATGATATCATCAACATATACTACAAGTATTAGCAATTTATCATTATCAATTTTTGTATATAGATTGCTATCAACTGATCCTTTTGAAAACCCTTGTTGATGGAGGTATTTGTCAAGACGGTAATACCAAGCTCTTGGAGCTTGTTTTAGACCATAGAGAGTTTTTTTAAGTCTGCATACAAGTTTTGGATCATTTCCAATGATGAATCTGCGTAGTTGCTCAATATATACTTCTTCTTCTAAGTCTCCATTAAGAAAGGCAGATTTTACATCCATTTGGTATACTTTGAATTTTTGAAAACTAGAAAGAGCAAGGAACATTCTTATGGCTTCAAGTCTAGCAGCAGGTGCAAAAGTTTCTTCAAAATCTATACCTTCTTGTTGAGCATATCCTTTGCAAACAAGTTTGGCCTTGTTTTTGATAACTTCACCATTTTCATTCAGCTTGTTTTTGAATATCCATTTGGTTCCAATGATATTCTTATCATGAGGCCTAGGAACTAATTCCCAAGTATTATTCTTTTCAATTTGCTTAAGTTCTTCATTCATGGCCTTGACCCAACATTCATCTTTGCATGTTTCATTTACATTTTGAGGTTCAATGGAGGAAAGCAATGCTAGATAGCTTGAAGCTTCTGTAATAGTTCTTCTTCTCTGCACACCTACCTCTTTCTGTCCCAAAATTTGAGTCTCTGGATGATTTTTCTGAACATATATGGATGGAGTCTTTTCTTTTGTTGTTATCTGCTCTTCTGGTGCTTCATTGGTTTCTTCTTCTTCAGGATTAGTCTGATTTGATGTGGAAGGATAATCCTCGTCTTCTTCCCACTCTTCAGTTTTTACCTGCTTTGGTTTTTTGCCTGTTTCACAACCACAACGTTAATACTTTCAATAATTTTCCCAAGTTTTTTATTATAACACTTATATCCTTTACTTCGGGAAGAGTAACCAAGGAGAATGCCTTCATCTGCTCTAGGTTCAAACTTGCCAAGTTTTTCATTAGTCCTTTTGATGTAACATTTGCTTCCAAAAACTTTGAAGTATTTTACAGTAGGAGTCTTACCATACCAAAGTTCATGTGGAGTTTGAGTGTTGTTTACCCGAGCGTTTGCTTTGTTGAGAATAGTGACGGCAACAAATGCAGCTTCACCCCAGAAGGTTGCAGGAGTTCTAGACTCATCTAGCATGGCACGAGCCATTTGTTGAACAGTTCTGTTCATTCTTTCCACCACTTCGTTTTGTTGAGGAGTCCTTGTGGTGGAGAATGCTCTTTTTATTCCATGTTCTTCACAAAAGTCGAAGAATTCATTCGAGGTAAATTCCCCTCCTTGATCAGATCTGAGGCATTTGATTTTCCGATCTGATTCATTTTCAACTAATGGCAGAAGTGTCCTCAGACACATAATTTTATTAATCAGAATAAAATAATTACATAATTGATTTGCAAGAGCTTAACCCCGAACAACCAAACACTCTTGCAATGAGCTATTTATAAGCTCCATGTCCTAACTACCTCTAATTATGGATCACTTATTAAATAACAAGTGTCCATTTACAATAAATGCTATTCAAACAAACTAGCTAACTAATCTCCTAAAATAGAGAGAAAATAAAACAGTTTCCAGAGCAGCGTATCAGGGGATCTGAATATTTCTGCAACGAATGCTCCAGCCTGTAGTTCTTTTGACGAAGGAATCTTAAAAAAATACCTGGAGTTTTAATTCTAATAACCCTTGGAGTAACCAAATTCTGAAACGATGTCCATGACTTAATGAAATGATTTAAACAACAATTCTGGAATGTAACTTCAAAATTCTGAAACGATGTATATTAAAAAACATTTTCTGCTTTTTAAAATTGCGAAATTGGATGAAGAAATACGTGATGGATCAGGCAATGGTAAGTCCGTGGCGTGAAACCTTCGGCATCAAACAGTGTTTACGGAGAGCCGATTCCCGTGACTCTCCCAGGATGGCATCTCGAGCATTGTCGAGGTCTATTATATCTTCAGCTAGATCTGCACTTCATTCAAGTGGGCGCAACACAGTCAGCGTGAGAGCCGCATCAGCAGGTGGTGGCAGCACCGGCTCATCTGCCACTGCCAGACCACCTTCGTCTTCCGGTACCACAATAATTATCTATTCAGAAATGACATCGTGAGCTCCCGAAGGCGCTTAGCAGAGTACACGATCCCATTACACGAATTTGTCAGAAGATGCGTAATTCTTTGGGAAGAAAATCGATACTGTGCTGGTAAATTGCAGTCTGATGTGCGTAATTCTTTGGTCGCGCAGGCCAAGTTAAGATGCAAGAAATACAAAAAGAATATTCAGTTCTATCAGAGGATACCAAAATGGCAATGAATGATGCAGGCGTATACGATTTGGTGGACCAATCCTTGATTAACACATCACCATAATTTTTCGTAAATACTCAAACATCAACAGGATCCGCCCGGAAATTAAATTTCCTCAGCATTTATGTAGAGAAGGCACCAACGAGTATACACAGAACAGGCCATCCAATATGGCACTAAAATAATAGAAATTCAACACAATGATTTTGATAATAATTCAAGAAAAAAATTGATTTTCGAATTTTAAAATCTAAAATCAATAAAATTTCTTCTCCTCTTTTGAACAAAATTTTGACAAATTTCATACCAATTATCTGCTGACCAACTGAATGGAGTTTTCCAGGACTTTGTTGAGTTGGAATCTCCTCAAATCCACTGCAACATTACTGGAGCTCTGATACCACAATAATGGCAGAAGTGTCCTCAGACACATAATTTTATCAATCAGAATAAAATAATTACATAATTGATTTGCAAGAGCTTACACCCGAACAACCAAACACTTTTGCAATGAGATATTTATAAGCTCCATGTCCTAACTACCTCTAATTATGGATCACTTATTAAATAACAAGTGTCCATTTACATTAAATGCTATTCAAACAAACTAGCTAACTAATCTCCTAAAATAGAGCCTAAGATATGACACATTTAGAGAGTCATATCTTGTTACAACAATATACTAATTTCTAGTTGTCTCCATTAATTAATTAATCCTTCTAGAATAATAATTATTAATTTAATTTCTTAGATTAATAATTATTTTATTTCAATTTTATAACCTATGATAATAAATTATCTTTGGATTTATTATTGTTTTATGAAAGAGGCTAACATTCCTCCCCTCAATGATAAATCCAAAATAAGAACAAGGAACCATCTTCCAAGTTCTCATGTTGATCCTCAAAAGCATTGCCCGAAAAAACCGCCAAATCTGGATGCTGAAGAAACTGCAATATGAAGAGACTGAGTCAGCTGCATGACTGATTCATCTCAGAAGAACTCTTGACAACTCCATCATGTGCCAAGCCGCAAAAGGATCCAACTGTCCTTTTCTTGAAAACATCATCCAGTGTCCACTGACACAATTTGATGAATGCCTACTGGCGTATTTGTTGATGATGATCGCCCAGTGGCCGAAGATGTCGGAAAACAACTCAATGTTGCTTTTGCTATGATGAAAGCTACTCACTGTTGCTTTGTTGTTGGTCGCCCACTGGCGAATTTGTTGATGCTCACTGCTGTTGAAAAATGCCCACTGGCTGATGAAGATGCCCATTGGCTACTTCACTGATGTTGTCGAGACTTTTAGTCAGACAACCACTTGTCCATTTCATTGACAGTTCCCCCATTTTTCCGTTGAAAGGAGAGACAATATTCTCCAAAATATATCTGAACTCCCCCCCTTCATGTGTAGGAGAGTTTCACTGTTGTACTCCCTCGTTCAACTGCAGGAGAGTACCATCATCGGTTTACGGCTGGCTGCACTATGTATGACTGCAGTCGGTTGTAGAACCGAGACAATCTTTTGACTGTCGATGACCATTCCCAAGGATCAATCCATTCATAATGTATCTTCAATCTGGCTGATTTTTGTTTTTTGCGACATTTTTCTGAGGAATGATTGGGCTTGCCACAATGGCAACAAGGTTGGAGATCAAAACACTGATCTTCCATATGGCCCGTTCTTTGACAATGAGAACATTTCGGTTGGACGTCAACTTCAGGTTGCATGCAATTTTGTTTGTCTACAACTTTCTCAGAACCTACAGAGGTGAGTGGTTCAAGAAATCCTGCACTCACGAACTTAATTGGCTTGGAATAATCTGGGATATGTAAGTTGGTGTCATCAGTGACATATCCTAAGACTCGTCGATTCTTGTTATTTTGAATTTCTTCCCAGGGCTTGATGATGGGTTTGGAAGAAATTTGAATCTGATCATGAACAACTTTGACACTTGAAGTTGTTTGGATGAGTGATTTGGAATGAACATCTTTATCTTCATCTGTATGGTTGAATGACTTGGAAGAAGCACTCTTTTGTTGCAGCTCATCTCTTTGTAGTTGTGACTCTAGTTGAAGAAACTCAATGGTTTCATGTGCTTGTTGTAGATGCCGTGAAAGATCAGCAAGAGTTTCTTTGCTGACGTGCACCATGTCTTCATCACTGGAGATGAGAAAACTATGAAGAATGTTTAACAACTGAATATGTTGCACCATCTGAACTTGCTCACTTGAAATCAGTCTCTCTTGTCGTAGAGGTCGTACATTGAACAATATCACTTGAAGGACAGGCTCGCTTGAATGTGACTTGAATGGCATGCTCGCTTGATTTGTTGTTGATTGCACTTGCTAGAGTTGTAAAATTTTCTTGCTTAAACTTTGGAATTCACGCTCGCTTGATGACGATCGCATTTGTTTAATCGCTCACTTGACTTACTTGATGAATTCACGTTCACTTGAATGAATAGCCACGCTCGCTTGATGTCTATGTCAACTTACTTGATTGATTTTACTTGTTGGATGATTACTGCAATAAACTTCACTCTGGCTCACTTGATGTGTTGATTTTTGCACTGAATTAATGCAATTTGGTTGAATGAATAATCACGTTTACAACCTTGCATATATATAAGGTGACTTATGGAGTAAATATAAAAAATGCTTTATTTATTTACCATTCCTCTCGTTTATTTATATTTTTATTAATTTACTATACCTCTTTTATAAATATGATATTTGGGCCTTTGGCCCATAGGATTCACTTCAATAAAACCTATCCTTGAAAATGGGTGAATGGATTCACTTAAATAAAACCTATTCTAGAAAATGGGCGAATGGAAGGTTGTAACTTCTAATTTCAAGGGCTAAATTTACCTTTTTTACCCTCCCTTGAAATAAGGTGAGCTATTTGAAGTGATTTGTAAAAATGTACTATGATACAAAATATTCGCCCACTAAAAATTTAAAACCCCTTAATTTCGCCAAAGGGCGAACATTCACCCCTAAAATCACCCCTATTTGTCAAGCAATTAGAAGCCAAGTTTAAGGGTTTGTATAAAGATGCAGATGTTTTAACTAAAGAAGTAATTGGTACAAATATTTTTTATGTATAGATGAAGTGTTTTTTTTATGTATGGATGAAGTGTGGATTCAATGTTGTTCATAGTTATTTTTTATTGAAAAATGATTAAGATATATATTAATAATGTTAGTTCAATTAAGAGTATTATTCTTTCTACCTGGTAACACCAAAGGACTATTTTTTAATAATTATTTTCCTTATATATTGAATGAATATTTTATTATAATAATTTTATACCCTATGAAGAAAAATTAATTTATCTTTATCCTAAAAGATAAAAGACAAGAAAAATTTACAAATATTAATAACTCTTTTCTAAAATGATTGTAAATTTTCATTAAGATTTGGGTCATATGTTTATGTGGTATTTTTCTTTTTCTTTTTTTTGTTATTTGTTTTAAGTTTTATTTCTCTTTCTATTTGCATAGCTCTTGATTTAACATTAACCTAAAAAGGTAGAGGCAAGAAAAACCTAGAAATATTAATAAGTTTTTTCCAGCATGTTACTAAATTATTATTATTTTTCACTGAAAATCATGAAAATTCCCACAATATTTTGATAAATTCAGCCAGAAATTTTCTTAAATCTAGACTAAACTTGTTAAACTTCAAGATTTTGGGTGCCCAGGAGGTTTCTGATGATGTTGAATCCATTGTAGACTTCAAAAACATGATTTAAACACTGTTTCTGCAAGATTAGTTGAATTGGTTTTTTTGGCCAGCCAAAAATGCACTTATCCATCTGTTGATATGTTTTTTTTTGTTGTCATTTAAATTATAATAAATTATCCTGAACATGTTAATATTTTTCCCAAAATAATAAAAATTATAATTAGTAATTTGTGTTATAGGTTTCTATGTCGTTTTTCTTTTTTCTTTTATTTAATTTTTGCTTTATTTTCCTTTCGGGTTGGATCGTAGCTCTAAAGGTTCACTATCACTTGCTTATATGCTTTATGCGATATTTTTGTTTTTATGCTTACCTCTAAAGGTTCACTCTGACTCGCTTATATGAGTTATGCGTTATTTTTGTTTTTATGCTTATTAGCATCGTAGCTCTTCAGATTCTTCAATAGGATTTGCTTCTATGATTTATGCGTAATTTTTGTTTTAATAATTTTCTTTTCCCTTTTATTATTAGCATCGTAGCTCTTTAGATTCAATATATACAATATTCGGACAAAAATAGATTTTGCTGGGAGAATATCTTGTTTAAATAGACTTCTGCATACATTATATACAGAGATTTTGCTGGAAGAAAACCTTGTTCAAATAGACTTCTGCATACATTATAAAAAGAGGATTGGCTGGAAGAAAACCTTGTTCAAATAGACTTCTGCATACATTATACAAAGAGAATTTTGCTGGGAGAGTACCTTGTTCAAATAGATTTCTGCTGAGGGTGTTGAGATACTAATCTCAGATTTTGTTAGGTGTCATCGTATTTCTTTCTATTATTTGTAGGTGTCATCTGTTGTGTGTTAGGTGTTATAGTTAATTTAGATTTACTTCAGTTTAGTTGACTTTGACTCCAGATATTTTCTGTGATGTTTTCTATATAATTTATTTAACTATTTTAAATATTTGTAAGAGCCATCTGTTGCACAATTTCTCTTCAATCTTTGTCACAGAGTAGAGAGTACATTCTGCTCCACAATTTCTCTTCAATCTTCGTTAAAGGAGTGCGTTCTTCATTCTTTGTCAGGGAGTACGTTGACACGCGGTTATGGAAGCTGGATTTTCACGTTATGCCAGGATGAAGATCCTCCTTTCTGTTTTAATATTATTGAGCTTTAGGGGTGCGTACTTCACATAAAACATTCATTGAGTTTTCAATTTATTTTGCACAAAATGTTTTCTCGCATGCCTGCAAAAACACCAATATTATACAGTAACCCTTTCGATAATGCAGAGATCGCTGGGAGAGAAATTAGTGATAAACAAACCACGTCTTCGTCGGAACGTCGTGGCGCTGCTTTCCTTGTAACCTTTCCTTTCTGAAATCTTTGATATTAGATAGACAATCTGTTATGTAAATGTGTATTGGATTGGATTGGTGTACGAATGACTAAAACGGATTTTACAGGTGATGGGAGAGGTTAGAAGCGAGGTTGCATCTCGAGGGGTGCATACTGGCTCCGCGCCGCCATCATGCGTTGCTAAATGCGAGGGGTGCAACCCTTGTAAGCCTGTGCAGTGCGCCGTCACTCCAAAACTGCAGTGCATTTCAAAACGTGTAGACGATTACTATCCCCTGTTGTGGAAATGCGGATGCGGCAACAAAATCTTTAACCCATGATACTACCAACCGCCTCGTATTTGAGCGCTCGCAAAACTGTTCGACTGATGGCCACCTTTTGCAGAAATCAGAGACCATGGAATGCATGCCTTTCTACTTACATAGATTTTTTTGTTAGAAATAACGAATTTTAGTTTTTATTATTAATCAATTTTACAGAACTTCGACGACTCATGGGTCCATTAGTTTTGCTCCTGTTTTGTCAATTTAATTTGCTTTTCTTTATGATCTTCAGCTCTAATGAGTTTTATTGTCGCCTTTCACGTAACTGGTGAATATCTGAAAACATCTTATTTTCATGGATGAAATAAATTTGAATGCAAAAAAAAATTAATATTCACTCGTGATTATAAACATCTACATCTATATCAGAACAAAGTTCCAAGATAATCAGCTATGTAATTATCTCAAAAAATTTGTATGAACTGTACGTGAGTTTAATGCAGTTGTTTTATAATTGGTAAATAAGTAATTCCATATTTAAAATGGGTTTTTGATTATCATTATAACATGACACGGTAATAATATTTTTAGTATTATATCAATAGGTCTTGAATTACTGGGTAATTATAATTTTGAATATGTTTCCAACTTGTAAAGAAGTATTTTACATTTTAAGAATAGTTTCTGTCTAGTAAATGATTTCAATTTATTACAGATAAATATAGGTTTTGATTTGTTTATGGTAATTCAAATTTTAATATTATTTCAATGTGTTTTGAATTATTAGTTGAGCATGAATAACATGATTTTATTAAAAACGAAATATCAGTTTTTATTTAAATATGGTAACTCAAATTTAATTTGAATTATTTGGAAGATAATTTTTAAATATGATTCAAATTTATAAAGGTGTATTTTACTTTATAGGAATATTTTGTTTAACAGATGATTGAAGTTGTTCTTTAACCAATAATTACAAGTTATTAAATATAAACCAAGTTATTAGATATAAACCAAGTTATTTTTTTTGTAAGCTGAGTGGTGCCATATTCTATTATCAGAAAGGAAACATTACATAGTTAGGGTGGTATTAACCCGCCCCGAAGGAAAACCGGGTTTATTGACCACCGATAGTTTTTCACAGCTGCCCAAAAATAGAATGTTTTAGGCTTGTCTTTCCATGCCTTATACACTTTATCTATATCCCAATTACTACCTAAATACAACTGCATATATATATAAACAGAAGATTTATGCATGGCTAAAACAGAAACAGAAAATAACAGTTCCTAAATTCATCATGGACATGCCTTGAATTACTGGTTCTATGGATTCTCTTGCTGTTTTTTCTCTTTCTTGACCAGCACCCCGCTTGCCTCAAGTTGCTGCTGCAGGTCCTCCAACCGTTTATCTTGTATAAGCAAAGTGATTAATATGTTCTTCAATTCTTTCTTCAAATTCGGGATACCCTGAGACAGTTCGGCCATCTCCATCGCTATCTGTTCCATGGCTTTAGCCATGAGCCTTTTCATAACCCAGTACAAATGCAGAGACTGTTTGTAAAGCGTCATTCTTCCTCTGGTGTGCCCTGGGTCAGGCAGGAGGTCAATCCAATCTTCCATCTCATCCTCTGACTGGGCCTGGATGGCTTCTTCCTCCCAATGCTCAATAATTCTTTTGATTTTTGGATTAGATTTCTCCCTATACTCCTTCTCTGCAATCCTAACTCTGTTTCCTATGGTCTGCCTGGTCGGTCGGTTCCCATCTCCCGTCACTGTCTCAGTTTCCTATTCCTGGCTGGGGCTACACTGACGTCCCCATCGGCTGCGACCTGCCACCACATCTCGCCCTCTCCGGCGTCCTCTACCCCTGCGGCCTCTCCCTCTCCTGTATCTTCCCCTGCCCCTTCCTACGCCATTCGACGGGCTCCCTCCTTCATCTTCACCATTCCCAGTCGCTGGTTTGTTCCGGCCATTTCTCCTTACCTCCTGCACATATTCCTCCCGACCCTCCATCATATCCTCACTCTCCCCTTTCGAGACTTCATACACAGGGATGCTTTGTGGCATGCAGTTCTCCATCTTCCGCTTACCCTTTCTGTCCCCGTCTCTCCTGCCCTGATCATCCTCCATTCTGCTGCTTCGCATCTAGCGCTGTGCTTTCCCGCTTCCCTCGGCGGCCATATTCTCCCTTCTTCTCCGGTTCCGCTCACCTCCCTCTCGGTTTACAGGACTACTCGTTTCCTTGGCACTGTGGCTTCACTCTTTGCAACCAAGACGATTTCCTCTGGGGTCCTTCCCTCTCGGTTTAGCCCGCCACCCTTCCTTCGTTAACCTTCTCCTCTGCATGCCTTTCCTTTTTATGTTTTGGCGCTGTGTTTTGTTCTCTGTTCCCGATCCCTGGGCCATCATTTCTCCACCTTGTCTTTGACCTCCTGTCCCGTCCACCGTCCTGCCGAGCTGCTCCACTTACCATCCCGCCGCACCATTCTCCTGTGGCAATAATGCCTTGATACCTGCCTACATTCGCCTGCTTCATCCGCCGCCGATCCATAATTCCTTCCTTCTCCACGTCACGCAACCCGATCGGATAAAATATAAACCAAGTTATTAAATATAAATGGTAATTGATTTGTTTGAAATAAAATTTTCATTTATTTATTTTATATTATTGTAAAATATCATTCATTTCAATATTGGCATAAAATGATGATTCAATTATAAATTGCATATTATACTTTGAAGTTTATATTTATATTTATCTTATCAAAATAATTTAATTAAAAGATAATATGGGTATTCAAATATTCATAGTAGAATATTGTTAATTTTTTTTAATAATATATAATGTAGGAAGATTATGTTGTTGTTATTTTTTTTTAAATACTAGGTATAATGTCTGAAATTTCTTAGGTTCTGTGCATCATCAAAACATCCTAAAAGCGAAAAGAAAAGAAATATTAAGAATAGAGAAAATTTGCATTATTAAAAATTAAAATTGAAGAAAACTAGAAAAGATGTTTAATGTAATATTATTTCTAGATAATAAAATTGTATTTATTGTGCATTATAATTTAGAATAATGAAGATATTGTCATAGAACATTATATTTAAAAATAGTATAGTAATAATTACATTAACAAATCTAAAAGTAGTTAATGCCAATCATAAATAAAATACTTCAATTTCAAACTTAATTTTATATCATCTTTATATTGCATTATGTGTAATTCATTTGATGCTTACTTTGATATGTTTGTGTGTCTGAGAGAACTATAAATAAAATGTTTACATGCCCATATTAAATAACATAATTTTATACTCATCGTCGTCTCAACTCTAGTTATAGCATTGAGAAAAGTATTTTTGGATCATGGAAAGCTTGTTATGTCTTGATTTGGAGTATCAAAAGGTTCCCGTTTGAGACTCTAGTCACCCATCTTATTTTATATGTATTTGAGGTGTAGGGTTGTAGTATCCAGAGTCTGCTACCATCTATAAGTAATTTCAATTAGTAGTCAAGCTTTTCAATCAATTCAACTGAGTTTCAGTTTTTCTTAAGTTTAGTGAGTGAGTATTTTGAGTATCAATTGTTTTATTTTGACACCATCACCCAATGGATGAGGCTACCTGGTCTACAGTGGTCTTGACACCTCCTAAAGGAGCTTCCATCCCCAGCTGGAGCTGATGTTAGGCTCTATGAGTCACCAATGATCAAATTCTCTTTCCATGTGGCTCTTATGGTCATTAGGTCAAATTGTTATATTTTGAAATAAAATTTGATCATTGGTTTGTTTTATGTCATTACTACTCCCCTCCATGCTCATGGTCATAAAATGATGTCATGGTATTGTCATCACTCCTTATGATAGGTCACCAAGGGAGTGCCTTGGTCATCATTAAAGGTCATCATATCATTGTAATGCATACTGCAAGGTTTCAAAGATCTTTAATCATGGTCATAGATATCCATTAGATGTCATCATTAGGTCATATCATCAATGAGTCATATAGGAGTCATGCCATCACCATACTCATTATCATGGGAGTAGTAATTAGGGAAAAATAGTTCAAAGGGTTTTCTAAGATACCAAGCCTACCCCCAAAAAGAGACATAGATTTTACTATTGCGCTAATTCTGGGAGTTGCCCCAGTGTCCTGGGCACCATATCGAATGAGTATCCCCAAACTAAAAAAATTAAAGATGCAACTCCAGGAGTTGCTTGATAAGAAATATATTTGTCCTAGTGTGTCTCCTTGGGGAGCTCCAATATTATTTGTTAAAAAGAAAAATGGAACCCTACGAATGTGCATGGATTACTGCTAGTTAAAATAATCAAACTGTTAGAAAAAATACCCCCTTCCCAATATAGATGAGCTTTTTGACCAATTGAAGGGCACAACCATCTTCTCAAAGCTTGATCTCCATTCTGGGTATCAAAAGATCAGAATCAAGTAGGAATATGTTGTAAAAACTACTTTCAGAACATGTTATGGTCATTATGAGTTTCTGGTTTTACCTTTTGGGCTAACTAATGCCCCAACTACATTCATGTGTCTTATGAATAGAATTATCCATTAGTTTTTAGATAAATTTGTATTAATCTTCATCGATGACATTCTGATCTACTCTCGGACTATGGAGGAGCATAACGAACATCTCTGCATTGTATTGCAAGTCCTAAGACATCATCAAATGTATGTTATGTACAGGAAATGTGACTTCTTTAAAGAGTAGATCCAATACTTGGGGCACATTATCAGCAATGATCGAATTGCAGTTGATTCGAAAAAGATAAGACCCATTATGGGGTGGCCAATACCAAAGGATGTGGCCGCATAAGATCATTTATGGGCCTAGATGGTTACTACAAAAGATTTGTGGACAGATTCTTTGAAGTCGCATATCTTATTACTTCCTTACAAAATAAAGGAAGAACGTCAAGTGGACCCTTGATTATCAAAAGAATTTTGATCAGCTCAAACATCTCCTTACCACAACGCCCATTCTGAGCATCATTGATCCCACCAAGGAATATGTGGTTTGTACAGATCCTAGTAAGGAGGGAGTGGGTGGCGTAGTTATGCAAGAAGGCAGGGTGGTGGCTTATGAATATAGAAAACTAAAGGAATATGAACAAACATATTGAGCATATGATTTAGAATTGACAACAGTCACCCACACCATAAAAATGTACCACCATTATCTTTTAGGTAAGAAATTTTTATTAATTAATGACCACCATAGTCTGAGTAATTATTTCAGCAACCAACTTTAAATTCTAGGAAAGCTCGTTGGGTAGACTTCCTAAGTGAATTCAATCTCGAAATCAAACACATAAAAGGGAAGGAAAATCGAGCGGTAGATGTTTTAAGTCGAAAGATAAGTTGTTTATATGAAATTTCTTTTAGTGAATTACGAACACCTTTTTTTGGGCAGATTCAAGAATCAGCCATGTTGGACTCTACATATAGACAACTATGGTAGGAAGAAAAAATTTCTAACAACGATGAACAACAACTGGGTTATGAAATAAATGCAGAAAATTTATTGCTTTATAGGAAAATAATTTATGTTCCCAACCAGCAGCATCTCAAAAATTAGAATATATCCTGAAATGTTATCTTTAGCAATAGTATTTTTAGCATTTCTTGTTGCTATTTTCAATAGAGTTAGTTAGGGAATGAAACGCTAAGCCTCCTCCACCATTAGATCGTGATAACCAAATCAATGGGTGTAATACCAAACAGATGGCTCGAGCAACCTGAACAAGCTGGCCAAGGCATACAATCTCTTCCCACAGTTATCTTCTGCATGCCTCTCGGTACAAGAGACAACATATCAACATCTAGGCAAGGACAGAGGGTTCACCTCGCATATGATATGTATTAAAAACCAATACATTCATGCTTTTTGTAATCTGTGAAAGTTATATTGCCATTATAAACCTCTGGGAATGTCAAGTCTACATACATGATAATAAATACAATCAATAACTCTGTATTCTATAATGAGCCCATAGACAAAGTCTGAAATGGGTATAATTACAACAGACATTTATTTATTTTTAATATAATTTGTAAGTTAGAGTTTAGGTGATGACAAGCAAATAATTTTATTAACATTAAATATAAGTTCTGATTTAAATATGGTAAAGAAAATTTTAGTATTATGTAAATGGGTTTTGAATTATTTTGAAGATAAATTTTAAATTTATAAAATACATTTTTATTTTTTAGCGATAGTTTTTTAAAAAATTATTAAAGTTCTTTTAACACATTATTACAAACTTATATAAATTTTAAGTAATTTGTTTAAAATAAAATCTTTGAAACATTTTTTCTTATTATCATAAAATATTATTCAAAAATATTACTGACTTTAATATTTGCTTAAAGTAATGATTTAAATA
The DNA here is from genome assembly GCA_000404065.3 of Pinus taeda. NCBI lineage: Eukaryota > Viridiplantae > Streptophyta > Pinopsida > Pinales > Pinaceae > Pinus > Pinus taeda. The sequence continues at coordinate 208,703 of APFE031434895.1, forward strand.
TAAATTTTCTATTATGCTTTGAAGTTTATATCTATATGTTGATCTTATAAAATAATTTAATTAAAAATAAATATGAGTATTGAGATAGATATTCACAATACAGATTATGGTGTTTTTAATCTCTTTTTTTTAATACAACATAATGTAACATTATGTTAATTTTTTTTTTAAATACGGTGCATAATGTATGAAATTTCTTACGGTCCAGCCTCATCAATAAAGATTAAAAATTAAAAGAAAAGAGATTAAGAATTAAAATAAAAGAAACATTAAGAGTGGAGAAAATTTGTATTATTAAAAATTAAAATTAAAGAAATTGAGAAAATGTGTTTAAGGTAATATTGTTCCTAGTTAATAACATTGTATTAATTGCACTCTATAATTTAGTATAAAGGAGATAGTTGTCAGAAAACATTATATTAAAAACAAATAAAGTAAAAATTATTTTGACAAATTGAAAAATAGTAATAAAAAAAGGTTAATGACGATGCTAAATAAAATGCTTCAAATCCTACCCTAATTTTATATCATCTTTATATTGCATGATGTGTAATTTATTCTGTGCTTAGTTTAATGTATGTGAACTATAAATAAAATATTTCAATGTCCATATTACATAACATAATTTTACACTCATCATGAGCTCATAATTGAGAAAAAGATTATTTGAGGATGGAAATCTTATTATCTCTCGATTTGGAGTAAAGAAAAGATCCTCTTTGAGACTCTGTTCACCACTACTATTTTATATCTACGTGAGGTGTTATTGTGTATGTATGTGAGGCGTATTGTTGCATTATATCCATATATTCGTGGAGGAATATCGAGATTATTTAAAAGAAACTTATTGTCTACAACCTCAATATTAAAGGAAATATTCCCTATTCTATGCTCTTTGATTCGAAGCTAGCTTTTACCCCATTGAAATTGAGAAAATATTTTTAACTTAATATTATTCCTAGTTAATAAAATTGTATTAAGTGTGCTCTATAATTTAGTATAAGGGAGATGTTGTCACAAAACATTATATCAAAAAATAATAAAGTAATAAATATATTAACGAATTGAAACATAGTAATAATAAAAAAAAAGTTAATGCAGATCATAAATAAAATACTTCAATTTTTACCTTAATATTATATCAGCTTTATATTCCATGATGTGTAGTCCATTCTATGTTTAGTTTGATATGTGCGTTGTGTGTGTGTGAATTATAAATAAAATTTTTGAATGTACATATTAAATAACATAATTTTACACTCGTCATCATCCCATAATTGAGAAAAAGATTATTGGAGGATGGAAAACTTATTGCCTTTGGATTTGGAGTAAAAAAAATCTCCTCTTTGAGATTCTTCTCACCACCGTTATTTTATATTATGTGAGGTGTTATTGCATATATATTTGAGGTGTAGGGTTGCAGTATATTGATAGATTCATGGAGGAATACCGAGATGATTGAACAGAAATTTATAATCTACAACCTCAAGATTAAAATGAAATATTTGCTATCTCATCCCCTTGATAGAAGCTAGCTATTACCCCATTCAAATTGAGAAAATGTGTTTAAGGTAATATTATTCCTAGTTAATAAAATTGTATCAAGTGTGCTCTATAATTTAGTATAAGGGAGATTTTGTCACAAAACATTATATTCAGAAATAAGAAGGTAATAAATATATTAACAAATTGAAATATAGTAGTAAAAAAAATTAATGCCGATCATAAATAAAATACTTCAATTTCTACCTTAATTTTATATCATCTTTATATTGCATGATGTGTAATTCATTCTATGTTTAGTTTGATATATATGTTGTGTGTGTGTAAACTATTAATAAAATGTTTCAATTTCCATATTAAATAACATAATTTTACACTCATCATGATCTCATACTTGAGAAAAGGATTGTTGGAGGACAGAAAGCTTATTATGTTTGAATTTGGAGTAAAAAAGGCTCCTCCTTGAGAATCTAGTCACCATTGTTATTTTATATGTATGTGAGGTGCTATTGTTTATTTATGTGAGGTGTAGGGTTGCACTATATCCATAGATTCATGGAGGCATATTGAGATGATTTAAAAGAAATTTATAATATACAAACTCAAGATGAAAAAAAATACTCCCTATCCTAACCTCTTGATCGAAGCTAGCTTTTACCCCATTGAAATTGAGAAAATGTGTTTAACATAACATTATTCGTAGTTAATAAATTTGTATTGAGTGATCTCTATAATTTAGTATAACCGATATGCTGTCATAAAAATTTCTATTAAAAAATAATAAAGTAATAAATATATTAACAAATTGAAAAATAGTAATAAAAAGAGGTTAATCCTGATCATAAATAAAACACTTCAATTTCTACCTTAACTTTATATCATCTTTATATTGCATGATGTGTAATTCATTCTATGTTTAGTTTGATATGTGTGGTGTGTGTGTGTTAACTATAAATAAAATGTTTCAATGTCCATATAAAATAACATAATTTTACACCCATCATCAGTGTATAGTTGAGAAAAGGATTATTGGAGGACGGAAAGCTTATTATCGATAGATTTGGAGTAAAAAAAGCTCCTCTTTGAGACTCTCCTCACGACTTTTATTTTATATGTATGTAAGATGTTATTGTTTATTTATGTGAGGTGTAAGGTTGCAGTATATCCATAGATTCATGGAGGAATATCGAGATGATTTAAAGATTTATAATATACAACCTCAAGATTAAAGGAAATATTCCCTATCCTATCCTCTTGATTGGAGCTAGCTTTTACCCCATAGAAATTGAGAAAATGGGTTTAACATAATATTATTCCTAGTTAATGAAATTGTTTTAGGTGTGCTCTATAATTTAGTATAATGGATATGTTGTCACAAAACATTATATTAAAAAATAGTAAAGTAATAAATATAGTAACAAATTGAAAAATAGTAATAAAAAACAAGTTAATGCCGATCACAAATAAAATACCTCAATTTCTACCTTAATTTTATATCATCTTTATATTGCATGATTAGTTTGATATTTGTTTTGTGTGTGTGTGAAATATAAATAAAATACTTCAATCTCCATATTAAATAACATAATTTTACACTCATCATCAGCTCATAATTGAGAAAAGGATTATTGGAGGATAGAAAGCTCATTATCTCTAGATTTGGGGTTAAAAAAATCTCCTCTTTGAGATTCTCGTAAGCACTATTATTTTATATGTATGTGAGTGGTTATTGTACATGTATGTGAGGTGTAGTGTTACAATATATGCATAGATTCATGGAGGAATATCAAGATGATTTAAAAGAAATTTATAATCTACAACCTCAATATTAAAAGGAAATATTCCCTATCCGATCCTCTTGATAGAAGCTAGATTTTATATTATATCTATGTGAGTTGTTGTTGTATATGTATGTGAGGTGTAGGGTTGAAGTATATGCATAGATTCATGGAGGAATATCGAGATGATTTAAATAAATTTATAATCTACAACCTCAATATTAAAAATAAATATTCCCTATCCGATCCTCTTGATAGAAGCTAGCTTTTACCCCATAGAAATTTTGAAAATGTGTTTAACATAATATTATTCCTAGTTAATAAAATTGTATTAATTGTGCTCTATAATTTAGTATAATGGAGATGTTGTCACAAAACATTATATTCGAAAATAATAAAGTAATAAATATATTAACAAATTGAAAGATAGTAATAAAAAAAAGTTAATTTTGATCATAAATAAAATACTTCAATTTCTACCTTAAGTTTATATCATCTTTATATTGCATGATGTGTAATTCATTATATGTTTAGTTTAATATATGTGTTGTGTGTGGGTGTGAGCTATAAATAAAATATTTCAATATCCATATAAAATAACATATTTTTACACTCATCATCAGCTCATAATTGAGAAAAGGATTATTGGAGGAATGAAAGCTTATTATCTCTAGATTTGGAGTAAAAAAAAGGCTCCTTTTTAAGACTATCATTACCACTATTATTTTATATGTATGTAAGGTGTTATTGTATATGTATCTGAGGTGCAGGGTTGCATTATATCCATATATTCATGAAGGAATATCGAGATGATTTAAAAAAAAATTATAATCTACAACCTCAAGATTAAATGGAATATTCCCTATCTTATCCTCTGTATCGAGGCTAGCTTTTACCCCATTGAAAACATGGCTATGTTTAAGGTATTTGATGCATAAGAAAACACTTTACAATATGGAAGGGAAGGTGCCTCCAAAAATTTCTTCCAACTCTAGCCAAAAACCCCAACTTTATTTCAAGTGGGGATGGAATAAGGATGCCTACTCTAAGCTTGAATACTAGGAGATAAAAGATGAGATCATCTCGGAGAATAAGAATAGTATTAAAAATAATATTACCTCCAAATTTAAGGATAAATTGTGGAATTATAAGGAGCTAGAGGGGAAAGGAAGCTAATATACTATAAGGAGAAGATCAATCCCTCCCTTTCTAACCAGAATTGTCTCTTTGTCCTGACTAGTACTAAGAAGAAAATGATTTTTGCAGAGATGAAAACAAATTCTCATGAAATCTTAATTGAGCACATTGGTCTAATTCCAAAACAACCTAGGATGAAAGAATTTGTCAACCTTTATGACTTGCTAAGTCAACAAACTATAGTGATCTTGGAGCACTTATTTCTCTTATTTTTCATCATAGGCTTAAAATATTAGAGAATTACAATTAATATCTTACCTTCTTAAGGTCCAATATCCCACATTGGTCTTAGTGGAGGCTAATCATCATCATCATCAAGGAAAATATTGTAATTCAAATTAAAAAAAAATCATATATTTAACTTTGCATTATAATGTAGATGCATAATTTATTTCATTATTAATATGGAGTTCATATACAACATTTAGGAGAGAGCGAGAGAGCACTATTGTTCCAACGATAGGTACTTTATAATTCAAGTTATAAGAGAGATTTGAAATTCCTTCAATATTTAATAGGAAGTTGATATGTAATATTTTTAAAAATATTAATAATAAAAATAATTCAAAGTATACATAGAAAGAGATATGACATGTTAAAAAATATTAATAAAAAAATAGTTATATATAGAGACTTTTAAAGATGTTGGTTTATATATCAGAGAGACTAATAAAGATGTGACTTTTAAAAGCATCCAATGAAGTGGGGTTGGTTGTTAATAAATTGGTACCATCATGTTATTTTGATATGCAATTTCTTTGAAAAAGAATTTCAAATTCCAACTCACACTAGTGGAGTTTTGTAGTGGAGTTTTGTGAAGCAATTAGAAGTCAAGTTTAAGGGTTTGGATAAGGATGCAAATGTTTTAAATAAAGAAATAATTCGTACAAATATTTTTAATGCATGGATGAAGTGTGGATTCAATGTTGTTCATAGTGAGTTTTCATTAAAAAAAATGATTAAGATATCTATTAACAATGTTAGTTCAATTAAGAAGCATTATTCTTTCTACCTAGTAACATGGCATGACTATTTTTTAATAATTACTTTATTTATATATTGAATGCATATATTGTTATAATAATTTTATACCCTATAAAGAAAAATTAATTTATCTTTATCCTAAAAGATAAAAGACAAGAAAAATTTACAAATATTGATAGCTTTTTTCTAAAATGATTGTAAATTTTCATTAAGATTTGGGTTATATGTTTATGTGGTATTTTTCTTTTTCTTTTTTTTGTTATTTGTTTTAAGCTTTATTTTTCATTCTATTTGCATAGCTCTTAATTTACCACTAACCTAAAAAGGTAGAGGCAAGAAAAACCTAGAAATATTAATATGTTTTTTTCCAAGCATGTTACTAAATTATTATTATTTTTCACTGAAAATCATGAAAATTCCTGTAATATTTTGATAAATTCATACAGGAATTTTCTTAAATCTATATTAAAGTTGTTAAAATTCAAGATTTTGGGTGCCATAGAGGTTTTTGATGCTGTTGAATCCATTGTAGATTTCAACAACATGATTTAAACATTGTTTCTGCAAAATTAGTTAAATTTTTTTTTTTTGCCCTGCCAAAAATGAACTTGTCTATCTGTTTATATTTCATTTTTTATCATTTAAATTATAATAAATTATCTTCAAAATGTTAATAATTTTTTTCCAAAAATAATAAAAATTATAATTAGTAATTTGTGTTATAGGTTTCTATGTAGTTTTTCTTTTTTCTTTTATTTCATTTTTGCTTTATTTTCCTTTCGGTTTGGATTGTAGATCTAAAGGTTCACTATGACTTGCTTATATGATTTATGCGTTATTTTTGTTTTTATGCTTATTATCATCGTTCGATTTGGATCGTAGCTCTAAAGGTTCACTTTCGCTATGACTCGCTTATATGATTTATGCATTATTTTTGTTTTTATGCTTATTAGCATCGTAGCTCTTCAGATTCTTCAATAGGATTTTCTCTTATGATTTATGCGTAATTCTTGTTTTAACAATTTTCTTTCCCTTTTAATTATTAGCATCGTAGCTCTTTAGATTCAATATATATAATATTTGGAGTCAAAAAAAGTTCCTCTTTGAGATTCTTGTCACCATTATTATTTTATATGTATACGGATCATAAATAAAATAATTCAATTTCTACCTTAATTTTATATCATCCTTATATTGCATGATGTGTAATTCATTCGATGTTTAGCTTGATATATATGTTGCGTGTGTGTGAACTATTAATAAAATATTTCAATGTCCATATTAAATAACATAATTTCACTCATCATGAGCTCATACTTGAGAAAAGGATTATTGGAGGATGAAAAGCTTATTATCTCTAGATTTGGAGTAATAAAAAAGCTACTCTTTGAAAATCTAGTCACTAATGTTATTTTGTATGTATGTGAGGTGCTATTGTTTATGTATGTGACGTGTAGGGTTGCAGTATATCCATAAATTCATGGAGGCATATCGAGATGATTTAAAAGAAATTTATAATATACAAACTCAAGATGAAAGGAAATACTCCCTATCCTATCGTCTTGATCGAAGCTAGCTTTTACGCCATTGAAATTGAGAAAATGTGTTTAACCTAATATTATTTGTAGTTAATAAATTTGTATTAAGTTTGCTCTATAATTTAGTATAAGGGATATGTTGTCACAAAACATTATATTAAAAAATAATAAAGTAATAAATATATTAACAAATTGAAAAATAGTAATAAAAAAGTTAATGCTGATCATAACTAAAATACTTCAATTTCTACCTTAACTTTATATCATCTTTATATTGCATGATGTGTAATTCATTCTATGTTTAGTTTGATATGTGTATGAACTATAAATAAAATGTTTCAATGTCCATATTAAATAACATAGTTTTACACTCATCATCAGCTCAGAATTGAGAAAAGGATTATTGGAGGATGGAAAGCTTATTATCTAGAAAAAGCTCCTCTTTGAGACTCTCGTCACAACTGTTATTTTATATGTATGTGAGATGTTATTGTTTATTTATGTGAGGTGTAGGGTTGCAATATATCCATAGATTCATGGAGGAATATCAAGATGATTTAAAATAAATTTATAATCTACAACCTCAAGATTAAAGGAAATATTCCCTATCCTATCCTCTTAATGGAAGCTAGCTTTTACCCCATCAAAATTGAGAAAATGTGTTTAACATTATATTATTCCTAGTTAATAAAATTGTATTAAGTGTGCTGTATTATTTAGTATAATGGATATGTTGTCACAAAACATTATATTAAAAATAGTAAAGTAATAAATATAGTAACAAATTGAAAAATAGTAATAAAAAATAAGTTAATGCCGATCACAAATAAAATACCTCAATTTTATATCATCTTTATATTGCATGATGTGTAATTCATTCCATGTTTAGTTTGATATGTGTTTTGTGTGTGTGAAATATAAATAAAATATTTGAATGTCCATATTAAATAACATAATTTTACACTCATCATCAGCTCATAATTGAGGAAATGATTATTGGAGGATAGAAAGCTTATTATCATTAGATTTCGGGTTAAAAAAAATCTCCTCATTGATATTCTCGTTACCACTATTATTTTATATCTATGTGAGTTGTTATTGTATATGTATGTGAGGTGTACTATTACAATATATGCATAGATTCCTGGAGGAATATCGAGATGATTTAAAATAAATTTATAAGCTACATCCTCAATATCAAAAGGAAATGTTCCCTATCCTATCCTCTTGATAGAAGCTAGATTTTATTTTATATCTATGTGAGTTGTTGTTGTATACGTATGTGAGGTGTATGGTTGAAGTATATGCATAGATCCCTGGAGGAATATCGAGATGATTTAAAATAAATTTATAATATACAACCTCAATATTAAAAGGAAATATTCCATATCCTATCCTCTTGATAGAATATAGCTTTTACCCCATTGAAATTTTGAAAATATGTTTAACGTAATATTATTCCTAGTTAATAAAATTGTATTAATTGTGTTCTATAATTTAGTATAATGGAGATGTTGTCACAAAACATTATATTAAAAAATAATAAAGTAATAAATATATTAACAAATTGAAAGATAGTAATAAAAAAAGTTAATGTTGATCATTAATAAAATACTTCAATTTCTACCTTAATTTTATATCATATTTATTTTGCGTGGTGTGTAATTCATTATATGTTTAGCTTGATATATGAGTTGTGTGTCGGTGTGAGCTATAAATTAAATATTTCAATGTTCATATTAAATAACATAGTTTTACACTCATCATCAGCACATAATTGAGAAAAGGATTATTAGAGGAATGAAAGGTTATTATCTTTAGATTTGGAGTAAGAAAAGGCTCCTTTTTTAGACTATCGTTACCACTATTATTTTATATCTATGTAAGGTGTTATTGTATATGTATCTGAGGTGAAGGGTTGCATTAAATCCATATATTCATGGAGGAATATCGAGATGATTTAAAATAAATTTATAATCTACAACCTGAAGATTAAAGGAAATATTCCCTATCCTATCCTCTTGATTGAAGCTAGATGTTACCCCATTGAAAACATGGCTATGTTTAAGGTATTTGATGCATAATAAAACACTTTACAATATGGAAGGGAAGATGTGTCCCAAAATTGCTTCCAACTCTAGCCAAAACCTCCAACTTTATTTCAAGTGGGGATGGAGTAATGATGCCTACTCTCGGCTTGAATACTAGAGGATAAAAGATGAGATCATCTCAGAGAATAAGAATAGCATTAAAAATACTATTACCTCCAAATTTAAGCATAAATTGTGGAATTATAAGGAGTTAGAGGGGAAAGGATGCTAATATACTATAAGGAGAAGATAATCCCTCCCTTTTGAACCAGAATTATCTCTTTTCCCTCCCTCCCTTTCTAACCAGAATTGTCTCTTTGCCCTGGCTAGTACTAAGAAGAAAATGATTTTTGCAAAGATAAAAACTAATTCTCATGAAATCTTAACCGAGCACGTTGGTCTGCTTCCAAACAACCTAGGATGAAATAATTTGTCAACCTTTATGACTTGTTAAGTCAACAAACTATGGTGAACTTGGAGTACTTATTTCTCTTATTTTTCAATATAGGCCTGAAATATTAGAGAGTTAAAATTAATATATTACCTTATTAAGGTCCAATATCCCACATTGGTCTTAGTGGAGGCTAATCATCATTATCATGAATGAAAATAAAGTAATTTAAATTGAAAAAAAAATCATATATTTAACTTTGCATTATAATGTAGATGCATAATTTATTTCATTATCAATATGGAGTTCATATATAACATTTAAGAGAGAGCGAGAGAACACTAAGTTATAAGAGAGATTTGCAATTCCTTCAATATTTAATAGGAAGTTGATATGTAATATTTCTAAAAATATCAATAATAAAAATAATTCAATGTATACATATGTCATGTACCCACTTAATTTTTTTTTTTTTACAACATTATGTAAATGCATAATTTATATATATATTTGCATTCATTGTTTTACCCCAATCCCTATCAAATATAAACATTAACCCATACACTTATGAATTCGTACTATTGTATCAATTAGACAGGACTCTTTTGCCAAAGCAAGTCAATCTAAGTCGTTGGGTGGCATTGAAACTTGTGTTAGGTGATCTCTATTTGTTGGCTAGCAGTTTTGATTATGGATAATTTGGATTGTCTATTAATTGTCTACACTACCCACTGTAAGTGGCAGGTGTAGTCCTAAACAACTCAGCTACTACCTTAGGAATCCTCTTGAATCAATGGTGTTGGGATTTGTGGAGTGATCAAACAGTTATTGATGGCTCACTCAACTTTCACAATCGTTGGTATCATTTCAGGGACTCATTCATCCGTCATTTCTCTTGTTTCTCTTCTCGGTCTGCTTCTTTCGTCCATGGTTTTTTCTCTCTGCTTCAATCCAAGATTCTATGGAGATTGTGAAGGGTACTTGGAATGCCAAACCCTATCCTCACCACCAGAGTTGGATTACCAGGTAAGATTTCAGCTGTGTAGATTACTTATTCTCATTTTTCTTTGTGCAACATTGGTAAAATCTTGTCCTCTCTACAAACTAAGTTCTCTTCCTTTTCTCTAAGAACTTCTTTAGTTATTTAACCTATCTATGGTGGTTGCATGCAGGTTCACTTCCACTCTGGCTTCAAGCTTGGTTCCAATTAGGAGCAAAGCCTTCCAAGAGTGGGGTTACCATCAAGGTTTCCGCCAGGTATGAGGGTTTCCACCCTGGTTGTGTTACATTACGCTATAGTCCTTTTATTAATCTCTTGCGGAAGGGATGATTAAATCTTCCTATGTAGGCTGGCCATCTTCTTGAACTCATATTTGGTATTTGCTAATGTATATGTATTGTAGAGGCTATACCTCTCTGGTTTCGGTCCGAAAACTTGAGTCTTGTTGCTCTTGTATTTTTTTTCAAGAAGTAGATTAAAACAAGGGTTTTCACCTCTAAGATTTTTTTTGAGCCACACTGTCCAACATTATAAATGTAATAAGTTTCCTACAGTATGACCCATCTCTATTTTTAGTTTTTTTTAAACACTGGAAGACACATACGTTTTTAATCTTGTTTAATTGGTAATAAATTTGTAGGTTTTGTGCATCTGGAAGTTTTCCTTCTTGGGTTATGTTCCATAGAGTGCTCTTGTTGATTTCAGGTGATACTATCATGTGTTATTGTCCTTCGACTATTATTTCTTTTTGGCTCCTCTAGCTATGCTATTTTGTAGAGGTGATGATTATTTTTTTTCTTGTTTGGTAAATCGACTCAGATAGTAAAATCATCTGCTAATTCTTGTTTGTAAGTCGACCTGGACAGTATATTCATCTGATAATTCTTGTTCGAGTGTTAAAAGAGTTATCTTTGATGGGGTTTTGAAGGGACGCTTATGGTTGGGGTTTGAGTTTTCATATGGAAATATTAAAACCCATTCACCTGGAGAACGAGGTTGACCATCATTTAGAGACAACATAAACGGGTATTCCTTCTAAATTTTAATTTCTGTTGCGACAAGCATTGAGGTTTAGGCCTGAGTCCTTATACCCAGGTTCCTAGTGCACGTTGGATTTCATTCTTTTCTCGCGGGAACTAATTTAACTTTCTACTACAAGGTTATGACAGAGCCCAGTCTTTAGGAGTTATCTCCCTGTTTCACGACCACTGTTCTTTTTCTTAAGAAATAAGAGTATGACCTAAATTTGTTTTTCTGAATTCATTCCATGTCATTCTTGTTGGGGTTGAAATTTTTTCCATCTTGTTGCAATTCTTTCCATGCTCCAGAGCATTAAATGTACTAAGCACACTTGAAGTCTTGCTTAATTAATTTTTTTTTAATCTTTTCCTACATCACTACCCCCAACAAATCTTTATTACTCTACAAAATGGTCCAACTTCAGTTATCTTCTCTCTTTTTTTTTTGCAAAACCCTACACTTCCTTGGCAGGGAACTACTCGTATTCTGTCAGAGTAGAAGAGTGAATGTTTCTTTTTTTTGAATTATACAATTTTAGGATAACAATTACAATTTTTTTTAAAATGGGGCACAGGGTAGAAGTCAACTTCCACAATTGGCTTAGGTTATAACTACTTTATCATTATAGTGCAAATACTTAAACAATGAATACCTCATTAATACTTTTGAATGCTTTCTAAGTGGTTTGGTCCACTTACCTGTGCCACTGTAACTTTCGAAACACTTGAGAAGCCGAGATTACCTCTATTCTCTCGCTTCGAGTCTACCACCCATCCTTGAAATTCATCTTTCAGGACCAAAATCTACCCCTAGCTCTCTTGGAGGACCACTGTCCACAGCAAGACGCCTACACTTAGTGCTTAGCTATCTGGTCGTCACCAGACTTAGCCATTTTTATTTATTTATTTTTTCTGCATGTCCCTCCAGCACATATTTTCTCCCCTTTTCCTCTTTTCCTCAAGAAGCCCTTCTAGTTATGGAAGGTAGTTAGGGTTGCATTCAATGGAACTGTCTTTTTCCCCCAACTTCCTCCTTAAGAAGTTGCCAGCTCTTAAAAGAGAACATTTCTTAACCTTTAAAAAAAAATATTATTAAATTTCAAATAGATAATAATATCATATTCAATTTGTCTTTTACCATAGTAAAGTCAAACATTTATGTTTATCCTAGGTCATTACACGTCCCCCTCCTAAAATTGGACATCATCCTGATGTCTTTCGATCATGAGCAACCTTGGATAAGTTTTTTTCATGAGTTCTTCATATTCCTAGGTGGCCTCATGAGGTCCAAGGTGCTGCCACTGCACTTTAACTTGGGTAATAGCTTGCTTCTGTAGCATTACTTCTCTTCAGTCGAGGACGTTCAGTGGCTCAACCAGGATTTCTTCTTCCAGTTCGACCTTTATATCCTGCCAATAGATTACATGCTTAGGATCATAAACATATTTTTTTAATACGGAAACATGGTAGACATTATGGACCCGCATATTACTTGGCAAAGTGGGCTAGTATGCTACCGACCCAATTCTTGCTAAGACCTAAAAAGGTCCACAAAATCGGGGTGCCAACTTAGCACACCCGCTCCATTGTAATTTACTCTTTTTTGCTTGAATTCTCACATAAACATGATCACCGAATTGTTATTACTTTAACTTCCTTTTCCGACCAGCAAAGTTATTTTGTCTATCCTGAGCTACCTTTAAATTGGCTCGCACCTTCTAAACCATTTCCTCCATTTCCTTAAGCATGTTGGGTCCTAACATTAATCTATCTTCTGGTCCACCCTAGCTTGAGCGCGTGCGACACTTTCGCCCATACAATACTTCAATTGGGCTCATTTGCAATGATGAATGATAGCCATTATTGTATGCAAACTCGACCAGGTACAGATGATCTTCCCACTTGGCCAGTTGTTGCATTACATATGCCCTTAACATGTCTTCCACCACCTGGTTCACCCGCTTGATTTGTCCATCAGTCTGAGGGTGATAAGCTGTACTGAAATTCAACTGAGTTCCTAATTCTCCAAACAATTTTTTCCAAAAGGATGATGTAAATTTTACATCACGGTATGAAATTATTGTTTTTGGTAACCCATGTAGCCTAAATATATTTTGCATGAAGATATGGGCAATTTGCACAGCTCTATAACTAGATTGTGTAGGTATAAAATGTGCTAATTTACTTAACTTGTCCACCACCACCATGATGGAGTCATTATTTTTCTTTGATTTGGGAAAACCCATTATGAAGTCTATGGAGATGGTTTCCCATTTCCATTTCGAAATGGGTAATGGTTGTAATAACCTTGTAGGGTGTTGGTGTTCTACTTTAATTTGTTGGCACTCTAGACAACATGCCAAGTACTCAACCACGTATTTCTTCATACATGGCCAATAATATTCCTTCCGCAGTGCTGTGATCATTTTATGATATACTGGATGTCCAACATAGTGAATTTTATTAAATTCATCCAAAATCAAGTTTTTA